>CM069453.1:50232221-50469718 GCA_035610835.1 Ophiura sarsii | reverse complement strand
TAAAAAAAATGATTTCACATTGAATTTATATTATTTATTTTATTATTCTGCTATATCAAGACAGATATGGTTTGTAAGTAATTGTATTAAAGCTTTTTAAGTGTGCGTGGATTTGCGCGTTTTTTCTGTTGAAATATTAACTGTTCAACATTTTGAATATCGACTTATTTTTATTTACATTTTGATCCACATCTTATAATTCAACTGCCTGTCAATAGTTTCGTTATGATTTTTACAGTATTTTGCCTGGTTTTTACACATTTGCAACTCAAAAACATGAAGTTATTTATCAAAATTAGTAGTCATTTGAGATAAATAGATATTTTCAATACAAGAATTGAGGTAAACACGCTAGCGTCGGACCATCAAGAGTGGGACTACTGCTTTGTCAATCTAGAGTGATTTTTCCGCGGTAACTTTGATTGTCAATGCAATACACGTTGTATCAATGAGTTAGCCTCTTTGGTGTAGTACCACGATGATCATCATCGTCCCATTGATGCTGGTAAGAAGTAACTCCTTTCGTCTAGCTTCATGATTCACCTATGACTATTCATGACCTCACACGATGTGATCGTCGCGATCCGGCGTCCTTCCCTAGACTATCTCCGCCAGTCCCCCAACGTTGGCCAACACAGCACAGCTTCGCGTCCGTGCGCTATGTTAGGAGAATGATGGATTTAGTCTAGTCCTTCCCAACTGATCTGATTACAATATTCATAAAATGCAAATAACGCCACGCCCCTCCTCTGTCACTGCCAGACGAAGCCATCCACAATTTTAAAATTTGTATTTTGTTCTACGTAAATTAATTTTAAATAACCAATTCTGAATGTTTCGTGTCATATAAGAACTAAATTCTGCCATCATCAAAGCAAATCAGTTGTACTCTAAATCACAATCAGCTTTTTTACCATTGATATTTAATATTTCTGTGCCACAAATCATATTTTGAGCCGATAAAAACACCACGTCTCATGTCGTCTGGTTTGCTACGACCCTGATAGTGCCCCCCCCCCCACCCCCCCCCCCCCCCCCCCCCCCCTATAAAACCTTCACCCGTGAATTTGGTTTTAGTAGGCGAAATTTTGTCTGAGGAGTTAGCTATCCCATAAATATATAATTCCTGGCACGGTACTACAGCTATTCAGTCAATAGTTAGGTCACCCCAAGCCCTATAAGAAAGCTATGAAGATTGTTAAACGGGATCAGTCGTCACAAACATGCACAAACACAATAGTCAAACGACCTTGCTATTGTCAACACTCCCTACACAGAGGACTGCAGTGCAAATCTGTACGATTTTCGCCATGTAATGTCTATGGCGGATTTCATTCCGTGGTATGAAGCTATGAAGTTTCCGTGGTTTTCGCTATCTCCAAGCAAATAGAGCAATACGTACATGGACGTTTTTGTAGACGAGGGTTCATTTCATGATTTGGTGAGGTTTAGAATGAGTTATGATTCCTGTAATTTCGAAGACCACAGATTTTCAAAACGTGAATTTTCCAACATTTTACGACATAAATTTGGTCACAAAACGTAGTAATACTATATATTTTTTATTTGTTCTGTAGATGTTATTGACCCTCAACTAAAATTCTAAATGATTTTTAACACGTTTCTCAGTGTTTGAGATGCCCAAAAAGACCATTTTCCGAAGCTATTCTTAGCAAATATTACAGTCACTGAGACTTCATTGTTTTCTTGCATACAACAAAATCTGACATGCAGCGTGACCTCTCTGCTGGCTGTATTCATCACTGTGCACAAGGTCCGGTGCGGAGATTGTTTAGTCAATCGCCAATCGAGTATCATCATTCAGTTTAATTTGTAGCACGACCTCATTATTTGAGTGAGCGCGCTATTTTGAATCCAGTATTATCCACACGTTTATTACACTTTTAAATAACCTGAACACACTTTAGCATGGGATGGCTACCAACATACTGACCGTGATATTCACCCCGTTTTACGGTACACAAACTGACCGGGTGACATTTAAAAAACTTTCCCCATTTTTGTCCATATTCACCCCCATGTCCCTATTCACCCGTGTTACGGTATGCATTTATATCGCTATGTTTGGCATTTCAGGAGAAGTAGGCCTATGCCAATTAAAACCTAATGGGGACATTTTTGGACATATGAACAATGTATTATGATTAAAAAAAGCTCATTATAATGTGTTTAGATTTAACATGAATTGAACAACTAATATTATACTTTAATTCATAAACAAGTTCTTCAAAACATATCACAATACATTGTTTATATAATTATGAAGCTAAACTTTCGATCTCAACACAAGAAATAATTACCTGGAATTTGCAGGTGTTACTACACCTTTCATCAGCAGACTAATGACTCGCCTTGACCTTTTGGAGGTGTGACGTCAGAATCGGGTCATAGACTCTTGGTAATTTGTACCTGCCCCCCCCCCCCCCCCCCCCCCCCCACCGTCTTTGTTGAGTGATGGTTGGTCTGATGTAAATTGCCTCCTTGACCCCTCTCTCAAACCAACGAGGATCCCTATCCAGGATCTTGACTTTGTCTAAGTCTATACGCAATGTCCCGGTGACTCAATATGGATATGTTGGGATACCTCCATATCTCGACTCGGAATTATCTGTACTTGTGAAAGTTGATCTTATCAACACTACTGAAACTGCTTGTCGGAAGTTGAAAGATCGTGATGCCAGTGAGCTTAGATCCAAAGTCACTAATGTATTGAGCAGACCCAAGAAAATCGACTCTAACTTAACCAAAAAGGAGACAAAAGCCCTTGATCAATTAAGGAAAGAGAAAGATATTCGCATCTTACCAGCCGATAAAGGTCCATTACGGTTCCGTTCCCTGTATAAAATCCAACTTTCTTGACCACGTCTTTGATGACATAGCCAGAGTAATAAATCATCCCCTCCTACACCATTTATCTGATTTTTTTTACACCAACAGTGTCTTGCCAGCGTGCGTGCTACCATTTCCACCGCTGTCCTAAGCATAGCTCAAGGCTTTTAGTCTGGGTGTAACCATGAAAGTAACAGGTGTAACTAGAATCCCTATATACTACTTTTAAATAATGTTCTTGTGTTACAAGAATTCCAACTTTTATTTTCAATTTGTCATAAAAACTAGTGCTATATCATATTTTATAAAAATAAAAGTTCAAATTTCGAAAAAAAATCACATTATATTATCCAAAGAGCAGATTTTAGTTTTAAAACTAGCCCAAATCTGGCGGAAAGTCACCATGTGTGGAAAGTCATGTGGCAAGACTGCAGCGCCTCAGGCTTGTTTCTAGTTCCACCGCTGCCACACTCGAGGTCCCCCAGCATGCGGTCAATGGTGTTGGATGGATGTAATTCTTGGGTGGAACTTACTAATACTAGCGTCATGGCCAGTTCAACCTGTCAAACTTGGGCTCAAACCTTACAGGCAACTGGAATGTAATGGAATTGTTGTTGTTTTAGACACTGAGGAATACCAACAAAAGTGTGAGGCTTTGCTAAACGACACCGCTACTTGTCAAAAACTAGGCAAAAAGGATCCCACCGCGAAATACAAGAAAGAACTAGTATCTGTTCTTCAAGATATTGAGAATGGCAAAGGTATTAACCGCATAGAATATAGACATTTGTTCCAAAGTCCTACGGTCTACCTAAAGTCCACAAACCTTCCATTCCGCTGAGGCCTATTGTTAGTAGTGTCAACTCTATCACCTACAACACCGCCAAACTTCTTGCTGATATTCTTTCCCCTCTGGTTGGCAAAACTTATCATCACATCACAAACTCGCAACAATTTTCGGAAATAATCAGACATGATCGCGTGGAAGCTGACGAGGAATTACGCTCATATGATGTGACAGGGCTCTTCACTTCTGTACCGATCGACCGCGAGCTAATCATCATACGCTCGCGCCTGGAAAGTGACACCACCCTCAGTGATAGAACCCGTCTTATTTCTGAACATGTGTTAAAACTCCTTGAGGTTTGCCTGCGATGCACATATTTTGTCTACAATGGAGTATTCTTACAGATCCATGGAGCTGCGATGGGTTCCCTGTTTCGCCTATGCAACCTTTTCATGGAGCATCTGGAACAGATAGCAATTAAAACTGCTCTCCACCAACTATTATGGTGGTATAGATATGTCGACGACACGCATATCAAAATAAAGACCAAACATGCCCAAGAGTTCACTGATCACCTCAACACCATTGATCCGGACATCAAATTCACAACAGAAGGTGAGGACAATAGGACATTAGCCTTCCTAGACATACTGACAGTAATCAAACCAGACGATAATCTTGACGTAAGGATTTTCTGCAAGCCAACCCACATAAATCAATATTTGAACTCTCGTCAAATCACCCTGTCCAGCACAAATTGGGCATTATCCAAACGCTACACCACAGGGCTGATACTGTCATCACTGACCAGGTTGATATCACAACAGAGAAGCAACACGTTGATAAAGCATTGACCAAGTGTAGATACCCGAAGTGGGTATTTGACCGTGTCCACAAACCTAAGGGTAAGGTCAAACCGAAAACTAAAAACAGTGAAAACCAGACAAAAGGACACGTAATGTTGCCTTATATCAAGGGCACTTATTTACTAATTCGCACGCTCAACCGTAAATAAATTATTTTCTAATTCGCCTTCATTTGGCGCCACAGCTGAAACATAAACATGTATTCATCACCAAACCATGGGGAACACCGGACTCCGCTGAAGAACGACGACGGAAGCACACTATGCTTTCCCTATGGAAAGCATACTCATGTCTAAATAACAATTGTAATAATAATAATTGGCAACATACCCACACAGGATCCGAACCTACAAACTCAGTTGTGCACCACTTCTTATCTGTTTTTGATCCACACTGCTTCTCTTCTCTTCTTGTTGTCTCTCTACATTTCCAATATAGCTCATGTTCCATATGTGTTGTATATGACTGAAAAACACTCATAACACACAAAAAGAAGGTGTTAACACTCGTTGGATTAGAAACAATACATTATTCAGTAAAAAGTAAAATATAATTGATTCCGTCAATAACAACGAAAATTCAAACCGTCCGCGTCGTTCGAGCGAAAACGGTCAAGTAATTACCATCACATCATCATACCCATAATTCCTTCTTCTAATTTCCCGCCACCACTCACATCTGACCACCAATCCCATAATCCCCTCTACATCCCCTTCTTAACACCGCAAATTCGGCTACAATAGAAAATGGCATTATTTACTAATTCGCACGCTCAACCGTAAATAAATTATTTTCTAATTCGCCTTCATTTGGCGCCACAGCTGAAACATAAACATGTATTCATCACCAAACCATGGGGAACACCGGACTCCGCTGAAGAACGACGACGGAAGCACACTATGCTTTCCCTATGTCAATAATAAAGAACGGGCAAGGCGATAAACAATCCCATTATATGATTTGTATTTCCAGACAAGCATCATCATGTTCCAAGGTAGACGACAATGACGTCGAAAATGAACCATCCATAATATTTCTCAATAAATTCATTATCTTGTTATACTACCAAACCCAAATTCATGAGACCTGTTCTGGTTCTTCTTCTCCTTGTAATAGTCCATACTTCATAAAATGAAGATAATCACACTCTGTGTATCTTGTAAGGTGTAACCAAGGCATACATACAGATACAGACTCGGGATGATACCCGTCTTTCGCATCTTCTCATCTCAATCCATCATCAACATATCTTTCAACTTTAACAGATACTAAGGTATCTACAACAAGCGTATTTATTACCACTATAATTAAACGACATGGTGTCATGTGACGTGAGTCTGTTTCTTATTTAAAATATTGAACCATATCCTGATTCATCTTCTCATGCGAGTTGTGTTTATATCGTAAGCTACTATAACGATATTAGATTTGTCGTATAACATTCTGAATACTTAGTTATAATATGTGTCAATTAGCTGATGAACCTTTGATCAAAGGTATTCAACCTGTCATGTTATCATGCAAAAATTACCTGTAATATTATTGTTTGATATGAACAACCCATCCCTGTATAATATAAAGAATTCTCAGGTCTGTGTAATTCATTATAAACTAGTATTAGATCCCTATATAGTATAATTCGATCTCATATTGCATCATTATTAAGCAGCCAACCGTTCTGGTAACCAATCCGTACATAAAATTGCTGTCAATCACTTAACAAAATGGGATTCGCAAAATGCCAAACAACTTGAATTTATGTCTGCGATAATGCAATTAATTAATCACAAAGCTATATATACCAAACAGAATATATAGTTCATTATCATATGTATGTTTTATGTATTATCATACGTCAATCATGCTATAGTATTTAGTAACAAATGCTGTATAAAATACTGTTAATTATACATGAAATGGTAAGCTGTCAGACGCTTAAAAACTTTGTATTTTTATTGCAATACTGCACATTTTAAATCACAAAATTATAAATACCAAACGGTTTCCGTTTATCAATATGTAAACATTCATAATCATAAGCCAACTGTTTGATTATTCATGAAATGGTAAGCTGTCAGACGCTTAAAAACTTTGTATTTTTATTGCAATACTACACATTTTAAATCACAAAAATATAAATACCAAACAGTTTCCGTTTACCAATATGTAAACATTCATAATCATAAGCCAACTGTTCAAGTGACCAATGCTGTATATAAACAATGTCAATTACTTATTTCACGTGATTCGTAAAATGCCAAATTGCTATGCAAATAATACTGCACATTATTCTCAAATCAGTATGAATACCAAACGGTTTCATAAAAGCTCTTCTATTACAAGCAATACTGCGTAATAGATCTCTGCTATCACACCAGTGTCCTTCCTGCCGGTCAAACATTTACCATTTATGTAAAGATTCATAATCATAAGCCAATTGTCCCAGCAACCAATGCTGTAAAAATGTATTGCAATACTGCACATTTTTAACCACAAAGCTATAAATATCATCAAACGGTTCGTTTACCAATTATGTAAACAATCATAATCATAAGCCAATTGTTCTATAGTGACCATGCTATATATAAACGATGTCGATTTATTATTTCACGTAATTCGTAAAATGCCATATTAGTATCTGCATATGCAATAATACTTCTATTATAAAGCAATACTGCGTAATAGATCTCTGCTATCAAAACACAAATTTCCCACTGGTCAAACAATAATGTTTCCCTTTATAGTATCGCGAATAGCCATAATGGCCAAAGGCCATCTGAGATTTTGAGCTAATCTTTAATTGGTCAAAACTGGACAACAAAATCTTCTATTCAACAATCAGTTAGACACAACCAAGGGGTTTGTGATTTACAAATATATAATAAGGTATTATATACATCTTTCCTCCATAATTACTTACTCCTAAATATCTGAATGAGAATATTGCCAGGAGAACTTATTATTAAAAACATCCAGCACCAGTTCTGAAAATCAGACGACTGTAATTCTATCAGAGACGATCGACCAAAGATCAACATTGCATAAACACCGACAACTTCACTGTTCATTTAAACCATCCATGATTAGGAGTCGAGTGTGAGTACTGTGACTAATAAGTCTCAAAAGTCATGACGTGATCTGTAAATCTTAAGATCACTGATAATATCTCTTCTTGATATCAGAAATCAAGTGAAGCAAAGAAAGCTGGAACAAACGACGCCATTGCCCGTTTCGTGATTGCCTCTTCTAAGAACTGAGATCTGAACTCCCAGCCAGCTTATTCATGTCGTTATTTCAAGAAATCATCGAAACGATAAATGGAACTGTAAACAAACATTAATCACTAATTAGTGTCAACAAAAACCGATTAATACGTTTCACGCTTCTCTCACTAATCATGATCCCACAACTTTAAGATTCCTATACGTGAACTGATCAAAGTTAAACTTTGCGTTACTAATTGCCATATCAAGGATCAGCCAACATGTTGCTATTTAATTTATATCTTTCCGCGTCCGAGCCTATTGAAGTGCTTGATCATTCGATCGATTATTTGTCTTGCAAGTTGGTTACTTGGTCTCTTCAACATGTTCAATAAACCGTCTACACTTTCCATCATTCATCCATTTCTGAAATGTTTCGGATCACCATACTCTACGTCCAATTAGGCAACCAATGTCGATAGCATGTAATGTAAATTACATATTCTACACATATTCTACACATGCATGACATGTGACTTGATTACCAAAAGAAAATAGTTCAAATAACTCGTTGGTACTCTTTATTTCAACATATCATATCATTATGAAACAAATGATCGTTCACTATGCAGATAAGAGTGCAGTTGATCAGAATTATATATGGATAAAACAAACAAACAAACATATGAAAATTGTCTACAATCCGCACAACAGCAACCTCGTCCAAGTCAAGCTAACAAACTCTGAAGCAAAATAACCAGCTACTGGAATATCAGCTTTTAAAACAAAGTTATAGTCACATGATCTAAAACGATCTAAAATCAAGGATTGTGATAGCATAGGAACTATGCCTATACCAAGCAGATAAAGAAAGGCGTATTAGTATATATATTATTGTCAATCAGAACATCGAAATTGACTCAAATTTGTCCGTCAAGTCTCACAAAGTGAAAATCATTAAATCATCATCTTAAAAAAGTGTTTTCATAAAACGCCAACTTCAGCCTACATCGTGCGTACTATTGGTATGATCTGCATCAATTTCTTTTGAGAAAACCATACGAAATTAATCTGATAATATCGACCGCCTTGTTCTCTCCGTTCAACACATGATGCACTAAAAATTACTCTGCGAGTCATAGATAATAATTATGTGTATTTCTGAGCACTGAGACCTGCAAATGCCGGTTAATTAAATGACCACAAGCGTGAATATCAATATACACATGTATAAACAATTCTTTCAATAATAACATGAAAATCGAAGGAGGATATTAAAACACTCCGTCAATTATGGTATCCTATAAAATACTAATAGGGAGAATCTGATCTGAACCGATTAATAAACTGTCAATATTTAAATCTCAATCATTATTCCTCTTATAGGAATTATGTTATAAGATGAAAACTATGAGAAAAACAACTAAACAGTGGGTTAAACCATATTCTATGGAGAGGTTAAAAATCAATATAAAATCAGTGAGATGAATAATCTCAGATATAAACGCATCCGGATACATCACAGATAGTCAATGAACTCATGGTAGAACTAAACTGTTGAAGTGGTTAGATCCATGTTAATAGATCGAATTAAATCTAAAGGCTGAATGGCTATTAAACAATCACGTACATGCGTAACAATCATACGGAGCTTATTAGGTCAGGTAATTTGTCAATTGATCTAATGAGAAAAGATGCCATGGCAATAAGTATTTGGAATAAACCATGGGATATAGGTGTGAACACTTTGTCACAATATAGATCGCCCGCTTTGTTCGGCTTTGTATTAAAATCAACATATGAAATACATTTTTCATTGCTCGAATGTCAACACTGATACTCGATAAAATACCGCAAATACAATGTGTAAATCTATGATTACCTGTGTACCTGAAAAAGTCAAATCGACCAAATCGGGCATCAATGAATTTAATCGTGTAAACCTTAACTTATCACTGCATAACTATTAGCAACAGAAGTCAACATGACGCGATTAAAAACGCACAAAGCTCTAAATAAATTTAATATACCACTACCTACTCAATTGAGGCTAAGAGTGTAAAGCTCTTGTAGCTAATGCTAGCATATTGAATCAACTGAATTTTAGTGTTGTAATTAAAACTCATGGGAACTTCCAGGCCCCAACATAAACATTATTGTAAACGGATAGACATACCTAATCTTATTGGATGTGTCGTATTAGCGCAAAGTCTTGCAGCAATTCAACAATCAAAAGGTGATCAATCATCAATTCATCACAAATACATTCCAGGCACTCGCCAATTCCAAAAGCTAGCCATGGCCAATGGCGATGTCGGCAGTCTACACGATGAAAAACCCGTAACAGGTCGACACAGCAGTCGAAATCAGAAGACGAAAACCAAGATAAATCCCACGAAAATTCAAACCGTCCGCGTCGTTCGAGCGAAAACGGTCAAGTAATTACCATCACATCATCATACCCATAATTCCTTCTTCTAATTTCCCGCCACCACTCACATCTGACCACCAATCCCATAATCCCCTCTACATCCCCTTCTTAACACCGCAAATTCGGCTACAATAGAAAATGGCAATCCGAGGCTCTCCGCAGGATTTTCGGAAATTACGGTATACGCGCTTATTTCAAACCTACGCGCACACTACGCCAACTTCTGGTCTCGCCAAAAGACAAAACTGAGAAGAAGGACAGTGTAGGCCCAGTGTACATGATCCCTTGTCAGGGTCAGACTACCAGGGGTCTTTGCTCGGAGTCATACATCGGAGAAACCGAACTGAAAGGTGTAGTAACACCTGAAAATTCCAGGTAATTATTTCTTGTGTTGAGATCGAAAGTTTAGCTTCATAATTATTTATCACCAACAGAGATGAACTTTCATTCTAACAACATATACCGTGTTGTGACTCAGGCAGTTGTTTATTTTTCTATTGGCACTTTACATCAACAAACTGTAACTTAGGCAATTTGAATATGCTCATTCTAATACGGTATTATAAAAGTCCTTAGAAATTCACTAGTACTCTACCTTTTTACATCCAGACTCTGGCACTACAATCACCTTTCTAAACTTATAAAACACTTTCACTGTCTAAATAGTTAGTCTCCAAACCTATTTGATTTAGGCAATGCAATAAATATGCCTAAGTCACACGCGTGATTTAGGCAATAAACCTATAGATTTGGTAGCACGACTTAGAGTTGAATATTTACAAAGGCACTTTAAACCATAGGTGCCTCCCATGGTAAAGAGCTGATTTAGGCAAAAAGCTCAATTTGTTTAAAAAATGACTTAGGCAATTATTTTATTAAGCTGACGATATTCATAATCAAGTCCCGCCTCCAAAATATAATAAAGCTATTATTGATGGTGCTATTTTAATAGCACCGTACTGCATCGTTTCAGTGGGTATAGGATGTTACTTGTGCCGTTTGTTAGCTTAAATAATTTATGCTTTTGACACAAAGACGTACAAGATATTCCCCTTAAAACACTTGCATATATATGAATTACAGATAAATACAAAGACAATACCAATGTTGATGTATGATATTTATTAAACTCAAATTACACATTGGTACAGTGACAATACGGCTCTTGATTTACCCTGTGTGAACTAGCCAAAGTGGACGACATTATAGGCATGTTTAGGGATCCTGTACAATGCTGATCTAAATCGAATGTATTGTGAAATATGGCTTCAAATAAGCACTAGAACCTACCTGAAAAGGAACATCAGTGACATGTTCTTCATAAGAGAATCGGACAAGACGATCGATAGATTCTCTTTCTTCAAAATGGGTCAAATTTATAAGATGTTGTGCCACCTCGCCGCATCTTTTGACAATTTTGTATGTCGCCAAACCAATCCTCTTTTGAAATGTTTGTGACGCTTTATGCATTATGGTATCACATCTACTGACTTTGATTACTTTTGAATATAGGCAACCATTACATTGTTCCAACCCAAATTAGGAGACAATAAAACAACTCTGTTCTACAGGCCAGACCGCACCTTTTTTGCTCGAATTTTCAAAAGATTACCAATTATTTGAAATTTAAACCTTATTGAACAATTTTATTTTATTTTTATTTTTTTGCACCAAAATGTCACGAAATGTTTGAAAGGAAAAAAACGACGAACCAACATACCAAGAGGTCCCGTTGCGCGTGAGTAGAACCGGTTTTTTTGTCGCCTTAGCTTCAATGTTATCTTTATAGGTCCACCGACACAACATTACAGCATATCATTGTGTTGTCATAGGAAAATAGTATACAAATAGTTACTGTTCATGAGGGGAATGGTGCAAAATAGCTCCCCGAGGTGAGTGGAGACCGTGAGCCTACTACTAAAATAGTCGGCCCACGGTCTTCAGTTACCGAGGGGACCTATTTTGCATCATTTCCTGATAGAACAGTAAATATTTCATTTATATAACATGAAAATAGTTTGTCATTTGAAATACTCGATACAAAAGATAATAGACCTAGAGGCCTACTCAATGTCCCGCTCAATGTATTGTGGCGAGTGGCGAGAAATTCTTCCGCAACTCCTCCGGCTTCTTCTTTCTTCTGTCGGTGGTAGCGAGCGGTCAAGGCAACTGCAACTGATGATGCCGTGGGCGTGAGGTGTTACTCACTATTTGACAATTATTCAAGTTTGTAACATGATCTTTATTGGGATTGTGTGGGATGATGATCCGGCAATATGGATTCGGAAGAGGCAGACGGAATGTGTGGAAGTAAGGGCGCATTCCCACTGTGGCTGTTTGATACCAGGACGTGGACTCGATGCTACATCGAGTCTACTTCCAAGCCTAGTGGGAACGCGCAATAAGGGGTTTCGACCCTGCATCCACGATGTAGGGTCGAATCCTACTCGAAGAGGTAGTCTCGCACCTAGGACATGGTATCAAAATTGCTAGTGAGAACGCGTTTTACATATCGTATGTGGACTCGTACCACTTCAAAATGCAATTTCACGCGGCCAAATGTCATGCACGCGTGGCATTTACGCAGTAAGTACGCACGGCGCACTCGCTTAAACTTGTAAACAAGTAACATCCGGGTAAGTGGACTCGATACCACATCGGTATTTTGATGTATTTTATCCTACAATGAGAACGCAACATCACTATTATGCATGTAGACGCGCACCTAGGTGTGAGTCCACATTCGCACAGTGAGAACACACCCTTTAAGAGAGCACTTTCTAGCACAACGTGATAACCATTATTAAACACCGGCTAGGGGGGTGGGGTACCGCGCCATTTTGTCTCGAAGCAATGGTTATGACGTCATATTTTTGTCGATTTTTAGAACTCTTGTATTGGATTTACGTGCAAAACATATGCCCTTGGCATCATACTTTCCCAGGTGGGCAGTTCATTTTAAATTTCAGATGTTCTAAAATGGATGGTTTTCTAAACAATTCGAGAAAGAAAATCGAACTGCCCACCTCTGAATTGCCAAAAAAATGCTTTAAACAAGTCCACTTTTTGTGCCTTTGAACAAAGTGTCTGTCGGGAATGTATATCTTTTCATTTGGTACAGTGACCTAGGATAGGCTATGCAAATGATGCGCAGTGAACTGTGCATAATTAGTGGTGGAGTGAGGGGCTTCAGTGTTGGGCATTGACCGTATTCGTTTCACACCACGCAGACGTATTATTTCTTAGTATTATTAGCGCGGTTTTTTCGAGTCTGAATTCCAACAACGTGATGTTCAATGCGGATGAACAGAGAGGTGCCGCGTCATCTGAGTATTTCACTAAAACAGATGTTGTTGGAGACTGTATAAAGTAAGCTTTTGGTGATCTTAAAGTGTATTTCGACAATAGCTCACACAAGCAGAAAGTCGAGAGTGAGAAATTACTACAAACTACATCACAGCAGGTGGCTGAGCTTAAAAGAGCTTCCGAATTGCAATTTAATCGCAAAGGGAATAAAACGCAGTACGTTTTTAACTCCGGCATTTAGAGAATTTCACCTTGGTAGGAGAATTGGTATCGGACGGACGATTCTAATAAGCTGAGGTGGAAAAAAGGAGTTGCCGCTCTGAAAAAGCGAAACAAACTGATAAGATTAGCAGATAAAAGTGAAGGAGGTTCGTTCTGTATAGTTTGTTGTGTAAATAGTCTTTTTTTTATCAATTTTTAATGTATGAGATGTTTATAAGTACGAATCATTACATGGTGTTATCTTGTTTCCGATGTTTATCGGACAATAGCTGCTATGCTTGAGACCAGCTGTGTCGGTTTTTCATCTTAAGCCGGATTATATATATTTCGTTGAATACCTGGAGATGTTATGTCATTGATACGTTTGTACTATCGTTTACAAATTATGTCTGTACAATCTCTTGTATTCACACACTTGATTGTATAGTGCCCATCATCATTGTAATGATACATGTGTCTTGATACAGGCATAGATATTGATTGTGATATGTTTACATAATTATATAGGCTTGTGTTGATAATTTTTGACTACATGTGTAATGATGCGTATTTCTTAGTTGTTTTTGTTGACATACAGGGTGGGCAGTAGTGGATGAGTACTTGAGTGATGATCTTGCAAGCGACTCAGATGAGGCAAACCATACCAAAGACGGGAGCAGGGGTCTGATCGCAAAGCTAATACTTCTGACGAGTTTTTGTGGCCCTGGGAGCTTCAATAGATACCCAGCTCGGTCTAGTTACGGTGGAACCCAAACTTTGGGACAAGTCCGAAACCTACAGACATCTGTTTTGGATGTGGCAAACTGGGACATTGGAGTAGTACATGCAGAGTTGCCAGAACCTTTAATAAAGAAGGTGGTACCCAGCAGTAGCAGGGGTGAGAATCTGTTCATGTAATATTATTGATTATCGATTAAACTTAATGTTGAGTTGACTGTGTTTTGTTTTGTATGTTACCACGTTGAGTGGGATAATTATGATGCATGTTCAGCATAATGTGTTATGATTAATGATAACTGGTATCGGATATTGTTCCCTCGAGCCTGAGTGCTTTCATAGTTGTTTTATTTACATACAACATGAAGTGACCGTTGTTATGTATGTGTTTTTATACGTGCTCTGGTGGTATCTCATAAAGCAGACGATAAGACTGATACGAATCATATGGAACAGAACTCTGGGTACGGTAACTAATAATAACTATATTGATAATTATTTTGATTATGAGCTAGGGATAACAAGTCCTGTTCTCAGAGGCAGACTTAAATCTGCTTTACTTTTCTGGAGGAATATTGCTGCTAACTCTGTAGTTCTTGATACTATAGAAAATGGTTACAAACTTCCATTCATTGAAACGCCTTCCACAGCAGTGTTCACGATGATCACGATCAATAAGTCAGCTTACAATTATTAAGGACTTTGTTTCTAGTGCTATTTTAGAATTAGTTGACATATCTATTGTTAATGAGTGTTTGTATATTCCTTTTGTTGTTAACCCACTTTCTGTTTCAGTCCAAGCCAATGGCAAACTTAGATTAATTTTAGATCTGAGATATATTAACCATTCTCTTTGGAAAGACAAGATTATGTTCGAAGACTGGAACCTAGCATTGGCATATTTCCGTAAAGGAGATTATGTGTTTAGTTACGACCTGAAGTCAGGTTATCATCATATAGAAATATTTCCTGAACATACCAAATTTCTTGGATTTTCATGGGTGTTTAATGGTGTAGTCAAGTATTTTACTTTCCAATGCCTCCCATTTGGTTTGGCGACTGCGCCTTACATTTTCACCAAGTGTTTGAGGCCTCTAGTATAGCATTGGCGCAGTATGGGTTTCTTCATGGTGTTGTATCGACGATGGATGGTGTAGAACAAGTTCAGAGGCAGAATGTAGCAGAGTCGCAAGTATTGTTAAAAAGACCTTATTGATTCAGGTTTTGTACCCAATGTTGAGAAGTCTCATTGGGATCCTACACAGTTGATTGATTGGTTGGGTATTACATGGAATGCTCGTGAAGGCGCAATATATGTGATACAGAGACGAATATTTGATATACAAAAGTGTTTAGACGAATTGTTTACCCTGGACAACTCCCAGGAAGGTAGCCGCTTTAGCCGGTAAGATAATCTCTACTATTGCTCAACTGATAACAAGGTTTATGTATCAAGACATTTTGCAACGAGTAAAATGGGATAAGGTGTTTAGAGTCAGTGATGATAGTAAAATGGTTGAAGAGTTGTTTTTCTGGAATAACAATCTAGTACAGCTTAATTAACGTTTTCTTTTCAATTATTCTGTTCCGCAGCTTTTGGTATATTCAGACGCTAGTCAAACTGGATGTGGAGCTTGGACGGTTGAGTTTGGGAACACGATGAAATTTAACAAGACTTGCTATGGTGAGGAACAATTGAAAAGTTCAACATGGCGTGAGTTAAAGGGTGTATCCTTAGCTATTCAAGCTTTTTCGCCACAATTAAGTACCAAGAGTGTACGAGTTTTGTCTAATAACAAAGGTGTAATAGCCATCGTTTCAAAGGTATAGTAGAGTGCCTGAATTACACAACCTCAGCGTGAGTTTGTTTGAGCTCTGTAAATTACATAACATCTCATTAGATGTACAATGGATTCAGGGAAATCAAAACCAGAATGAAATTAGCCGTGAGTGAGATCGATTTTGATGATTGGGGTGTTTCGAATATCTTTTTTCAATTTATTTCCAAATTGTGGGGGCCATATTCTGTAGATCGTTTTGCAGACGTTTCTAACGCATAACTAGTTAGGTTTAATTCCAAATACTGGTGCACAGGTACAGAATCAGTTGATGCTTTCTCTTGTGATTGGAGTGGCGAGAACAATTGGCCTTCATCGCCGTTTTGGCCTCTTTTGTTCTCCATGCATAGTTTATTTAGGTATATGGTTTCACATGTAATACGATTTTCTGACACTGACGGTATTTTTGTGCATAGGCGTAATACAAAATCCATTTTTGGATCCAAGTTGCTCATAAGTGCTATTCTTTGCATAAGGTTGGAGGGCTAAGATTTTGTGTGTGTTGAGATAGATTTTTTATGATCATGGCCACTGGGCTAGAGATAAGGGTAAGGCCACTGGGCCATGTGACGGTGAGACCGTTGACTATATCCCTAAATTTGGCGAGACCAAAACGAGCCTGAAGGCTACAGTGCTTGATACACTGTTTGATCACAGAATCATGTTTGAGATTAACCATTTAGTTTAATAGTGATTCTTTGAGAATATTATAAGAATACTGGTATGAGATAATTTGATAACATTTATATTTAATGTTATTATTGCACTTGCAGATGGGAACAACCCGATGATAGTTATAAAGTTACACTAAATTTGGCGAGACCAAAACGAGCCTGAAGGCTACAGTGCTTGATACACTGTTTGATCACAGAATCATGTTTGAGATTAACCAGTTGGTTAGTGATTCTTTGAGAATATTATAAGAATACTGGTATGAGATAATTTGATAACATTTATATTTAATGTTATTATTGCACTTGCAGATAGAAACAACCTGATGATAGTTATAAAGTTACTATGATGACAGTTTTAGAAGCATCGAGAGCTGAGAGTACAACTGATAAGTATAATAGAATGCTCTCCTATTTGGAGAAGTGGGCTCATGATAATGGTATGTCTCCTGTTTTGGCCAGTGCAGAAGATATTGCTAGATATCTTATCTTTCTTTATAATGGCAAAGCCCCATTATCTAGGATCCAGTCTACATTTTACGCTATCAAGTGGCGTCTGGACTGTCAACCTAATGTTGCTGTGAACCCCTGTGTCTCTATATTTCTCTCCAATCTTCTGCTCGGTCTTAAGAAAATACTGGCTAAACCTATTGTTAAGAAAGAGCCTGTTTCGCCTGAGATGATTAGACTTCTTATCAATAACTTTGGTATTGAAGATAACCTGAAGAACCTTCGATTATGTACTATGATATTATTAGCATATGCAGGTTTTCTTAGATTAATGAGCTTAATTTTATGATATCAGATAATTCTTACAGGCTTAGAGATGGGCAGCTTTCCTACACGAGCTGTTTAGAAATCTTTAAAGATGCATTGGCTACGGTTGGTGCTAACCCTAAGAGTTTTGGGTTACATAGTCTTCGAGCAGGTGGGGCAACCGCTGCAGCCAATTATGGTGTTCCTGACCGGCTTTTTAAGAAGCATGGGCGATGGAGGTCCGAAACGGCGAAGGATGGGTATGTGAAGGGTTCCATGCAAAGTAGACTTGCAGTCTCACTTAACTTAGGTCTGATGATATTTGTAGCTATTCAGTTTTCAGCCAGTCTGTTTTGTAAATATAAGAAATAAATTATCGATGCTGATAATCATGATAATTGCATGATAAATGATACAACATTGTTGCATTCCCGTTCTTTAATGCTTGACATAGGGGAGGACAGTCTGTCCACGTGCGTGTCAACGAAGATCGGCGCTCCCCGGATTCAAGTGTATAAACTATTATATATATGTGTTTTCTTGCAGGGGCCTAGGGTAAGGTAGAAATTGAAAATGATTTCTTCCCGTTTGAGTGCAACGTATTAGGGAAGAAATATCTTTTCATTTTGTACAGTGACCTAGGTTAGGCTATGCAAATGATGCGCAGTGAACTGTGCATAATTAGTGGTGGAGTGAGGGGCTTCAGTGTTGGGCATTGACCGTATTCGTTTCACACCACGCAGACGTATTATTTACCGTGTGAATGTTTTAATTATCAATATGAATTGATATGCATGCAATAATAGAACATTAATAGAGCATTAATTTTCAGCTTCATGAAGGATCGCGATAAACAGCATTCCGTATCCTTTGATTGATAACAAAGCTTTTATTAGCAGGAAGCTGTAAAAGAACGGCCTTCAGAAGGCAACAAGTAAGAAGAGGGAAGGAGAAGATGAAGAAGATGAAGAAGTGAAGAATGAAGATAAACCGAGGTGATGTTTAAACTATTCTATTAGAATCCTGGCAAGGTAAGCCACTCTTTTTGATATCAGGCCTAACATAATCAGGCCTTCATGATTAAGTTATTAGCCCCTCCCCTCTGACATAGGGGAGGACAGTCTGTCCACGTGCGTGTCAACGAAGATCGGCGCTCCCCGGATTCAAGTGTATAAACTATTATATATTATGTGTTTTCTTGCAGGGGCCTAGGGTAAGGTAGAACTTGAAAATGATTTCTTCCCGTTTGAGTGCAACGTATTAGGGAAGAATTACTAGCGCATTAACCCATGACCCCGGTGCATGTTCGCTGTGTATAACAGATCGTAACATGAATAATGCAACACGTTTCAGTCGAGCAATGATTGGTTAATGGTATGGAATTACTGGTTGATGTGTGGTAGAGCATGACATTGTATTCAGTGAGATCATTTGCATACTTGGGACATTCTACACCATACCGCTACCAATGTTTTTGGACCGTATGTGTTCGAAAATATCAATTTTGTTTACCTTTCTTTCAAAAAAAAGGAGTATAATCGCATTACAAACACATTTTGTGCGAGAGAAACACACAAATTTGGCAAAAATGGCACAATAAAAATCCGTTCGTTATAAATAAATGGATGGATATGGCTAAATAATAAAACTATCACAATTATACTCATCGGTCTCTGTGGCGTGCGTACGTTGGACATGTCGTTGGCAATCCGCAATCACGGGTTCGATTCCCGGAAATTGCTTGTTGTCCTTTTATTTTTCTATCTTTTAAACTTGATGGTGGATTAATTTAACATAATTGTTTTGTCAATTTTTATAAATTATAAAGACCGCCTTTGTCTTTTTATTTATTTATCTATCATTTAACTCTTGATTTATTTAACTTTGTATCTAAACAATTAAAATGCGTAAATAATTATATTATTGCTCGATAATTAAGTGATTGAAATTGAGTTCAGTTTGATAATGATAGCAAAACTTGTTGTAAAATCATTTTACCAGTGTGCCCAACAATTTCTCCTTTGCACACTTTGTTTATACATTCAAAGATGTCACTTTTAGCTTGTTATAGCTAGGCCGCGTAATATACAATTGTAAGCAAGTTTGCGACCTCTTTGATTTTAGGCTAGTAACACAATCCCATAGTGCATTTCGTTAAAACAGTGTAAATATTTTTTTCAACTGTACGTATCACGTGACAACCACGATCGTTTTCGCAAAATATCGCAAAATGGCGCGGTACCCCAGGGTCAATTACCGCGATCGCGAGTAGGGGGAAAAGTTCCCAATAAAAAGGTTCTATTTCCCTCGCTGCCTCGCAGCTCCTCGTCACAGGGAATTAGGACTTTTTTATGCAAACTTTTTTTCCTCCAGTGAAATTGGAAAGAGTCCAAATATTTCATGTCACATGATGTAGTATCCACAAATCAAATGACAGGATTATTGTTAGGTGTTATATAAATCAGTATCTTCAATCGGAATCTGGGAAACCCGCACTGTCTCTAGATAATTATATTGGTTTGTTTACATCCTGCATTCATTCATCAATCATCACACTTCACTAACATACTCTGTGATAGGTCAACCCTTTGTGTGGTGCAATGAGGCACTACTGCCTGGTAAATGAAATTGTTTATTTTATAGCTTTATAGCAGGAAAAAGAGATAACGTATGCCACTGGTTTTAATTGTATACGAAGTTAAATTCCTACTAAACATGCTAACCGAAGCCTGAACATATCTGGTAAAGGGCATGTTGGTTAAGGATTGGAAAGTTATGATGATGGTGGAAAGTGTGGAGTGCTTAAGACCTGTTGCACTGTACGACTCCGAGTTCTATTATTTGACGAAACTCCATGAGCTGTGTCCTTCACATGTTGGTATATTCAATCCTCTTGATGATGACGAACACAAAAGGCGGTATCCATAGCAGTCGAGCACACCAAATATCTGAATCCGGGATACTTTGACGTCATTTCCGCTCACTATTATTATCACTTCTGGGTTATTCCACCCGGCATTGATTTGGCATCGTGGGTAAATTGAACGTAGCTTTCGTGCGATTAATTCTAACATCTATAAGAAATGATCAAAAAAATGATCATTCCGACTAGATTTCATCAAGTATGTTGGGCAATGAAAAAATAGGACTAAGAGTTTCCCTAGAATTGCAGGCACGGGCTAGCTCTACTGCTTTATTTGGGTTATATTACCATAAGGGCCTCAAAATAAAATGCCACTAAATTGAGATTAATTAACAAGATTAACGTACATTTTGCATAAATATCAATCTATATGACACCAAGCCTTGTTTCAATTACGTTAAAAGTGATGTATTAAATATATATCTAAGAAGAACTTGTTCGAAGAGATGGGTAAGATGCTCAGCTCAGAAAACTCTTTGAATGACACACGTCGCTTTAACCATGTTAACAGTGTTTGGAAATGAATAGGGTACAGACTAGTACAGACATAGACAAGGTCGTGCTTTACAAAATGCCCTTAATAAACATCGAAATGTCATGTGTTGGGCCCCGGGGTAACTTACGTATAAAAGTTGTAAGCATCCGTGTGAATGCACTCCCAGATACCACCCTTTAGGCAACCAAAAGCAACCCTGTTGTACGGGCTCGACCGACCCATTTTGCAACGGCAAAATCATTACACATTTTGGAGGATTTTTACATTTTAACCGACTGACCCGACATGAGAGGTCCGTTTGGTTGCCCGTACAACATGGTTTCTTTTTTTTTACGTCGCCTTAGCAAGGAATTCAAGGAATTTTGAAACGGTTTAAATCAGGGAGCTTATATAATGGGAGGAGAGGAAATTCGAATCGCAAAACTGAAGCCTCCTATATATGGGCATGTGGGCGTGAGTATACGCGCGATGTAACTCTTGAAATGAAGCGTTATCTTGACAACGCTATGATTGACAGCACGAAAGTCCTTATAAGGGACATTGAGACGCGTGGTGTACCTCTTGCATATTTCAATAAAAATTAAAATGAGGGCGCGCAATGTACCTCTTAGAAAGGCTTCAATCTCGACAATGGGAGTCTGTGTACAGTGGCACCGGCCTGTTCATATACACTCGAAGCTTGCCCACTGATATTAAAAGGTTTTGAAGGATGTAAATACATTTTCCCTGTAATTTTAATATAAAAAAAAAACTATTTCGAGGTGTTTTATTGGGATCGTAGCCGGGATCATAATACATTGCAGCTGTAGCTCAAGCTAATAGCGCGGATTCATCTGGTAAACAAGACGCCCTTATTCTTGGAAATTGGGTGCGTTTTATATTCTAGGCCCGTGTTGTTATCCAAAATTAAATACTCCTTATTCCGCGTTTTCATTCACGTGGATGCTTACTCCGTTACTAATCGGTCGAGTGTACATGCGAGTAACTGAGGATCAGCGCTACCTCCCCAGACCAAAGAGTACGTTGGAGCATAGCTTTACGCAGCAACCATCGGTACTATAAATGTTACAAGGTGTACGCTGACAAAGTATTGTCTATAAAATTTACTACCAAATTGCTGAAACTAACGCAATACTAAAATCAAAATCAATTAACTATCAAATAACTAAAATTTATCAAGCAAATAATATACATAAATAGACTGATAATATAAGTTAATAACAGTTAACCTGAATACAGAGGAACGACATGGACAAGAGAAGCACAAGATAGACACAGATGGAAGATGCTGAAAGAGGGCTTCAGCCTACAGAGGCTGAAAAAGCCTAGGTAAAAGGTTAAAAAAACTGGATTTAGATTAAGACCAAGTAACCAACTTTAATTGTCCTTGGTAAAGTTTAGTATAGTGAACATGGTGAATGGTTGTTGAGTTTGTGATGAATCCCTAAGTATTACACTGACTGGAGTAGTGAAATACTACCCTCTATAGTTTAGACAGTCAAAAGGATGACAGGCTGCCTGCCGGAAGACAGGTTCCTTTTAGCAGGAACAGGATGGCTGACTCCATGAACAACACGCACATGGTTTTGGTGTTAACACATCAGCAGATTTCGTCAATAAATCGGCTTTTCTTTTCCTGAAACACTTTATTTGCATCGAACAATTGATGAACGGTAAAACGCAGTATAAAATACTACCGCACAGGCCTGCAACGCAGTTAAGCTTAAGCTCAACATGAAACTTTCAGTCTCAAAGACAGTCATAAAGCATGCATGCAAAACCTAGCTCGCGTCCGGATATTAATTGATATAATATGATGATTGCATAATAATGACTATTATTTGTATCTTAGTTGAATTAATCGTACTCCATGTTTTGATGCCATTAGAAGCTAAAACACGTTTGTGGTTGTTTACATTTAATTATACGTGAGGTGGACGTTAGGTGTTTCGACCTTGGTCATTTGCTATGCCAGTCATGGCTAACAAACTAAAATGTAGCAGTGATCGTAACAAGTTCCATGTACCCCCTCTTTTGTTGAGTGACAAGTCTTGTGTGTGGTTTGAGCCAAAATTGAATAGGTTATTATGTATTATGGGTATCATGGATAAAATTTCACACCACTAAATGATTGTAGTCCTTTTCTCTTTGACCAAACTGTGGCCCAATCATAATCATAGGTAATCAGGAAAGGTGCTTATTGCCCTCAAATGATTAAAGTTGGAATATAACTGATTTTAGGACTAATACCTATTACCACAGTGCAAACATATTTTTCAGTACATTTTGCAGGTTTGATTTTGACTGAATATGTTCTGCTCAATTTGTTGATGATATCATGAGAGCGATACGCCAGCTGTCCAAAATCGGGGCTTATTTCTCGGAACTTTTAGGGTTACCCTATATAAATGTTGTACTTCAATGATCAAAAATATCATGAACTTGAAGAAAAATGTAAAGTTGCACTTTCATCATTCTACGGACCACCATTCGTGCCATTATGATAGATGTTCGATGCATTACGTACACACGTGTGACGCTTGCGACAATTTTTTTGACGCGGGACGATGTTAATTGATTTGGATATTTACCTCACTATTCCGATACTACTCTCCAATTAGGCTCTAAAAATAAAATAGTAATTGATGCTGTACTTTAAGATTAGTTAAGGCATAAGTACTAGCTAGGTAGCTTTTCTTCGCTCGTAAGCTACGCCAGTTTATCTCTTTACGATACACCCATTCGATATTGGTACAAAGTTAAAGTTCCAGTATCGCTCAACACTGGCACGTAGAATGTTCCATTGCTCAATACTGTAACAAAAAGTATGTAAAGAGGCTATTGTGTCCTCTGCTATTTCGGGTTTTCCCAATTCTTTCTTTTGGCTAATTCAATGGGTCACAATGTAAGTGTACTTTCGTCAGTATAAGACATACTTTCAAGTCAATATACGTAAAACCAGCTTAACCTTAACTTTGGAAACGTACAATGCATAGCCTATATATTGATATATTTGAGGTCTCGATAAAACGAAGATATACTGGAACGGTTTAAATGCGGTATCGAGCAATACTGGCTCATTTCATGTACTACTACTACTACTACCTGACATGTATACCGCGCCGAAAAACCAATAAAATTGCACTAAGGCGCATAAAAACACAAACAATGGATGAAAAAAATAAATACATAAGTCAAATAACAGCAGAAAAGTCAATGCAAACATGATGAAATAAGTTATTGATTGAAAGCATTATAGAAGAGATGTTGCTTGAGCAGTTTCTTGAATATGTGAATTGAGGAAGCACATTTAACATGATTTGGTAATGCATTCCAAAGTTTAGGTCCATAGCAAGAAAAAGATCTGTCGGCGAACGTTGAACGATGTGTCCTGTACCAGTATCGAGCGATACTAGCCGATTTCATGTACTAGTGTCGAGCGACACTGGACGATTTCATGTACCACTATATCGAGCGACGCTGGAAAATTTCTTGTACCAGTATTGTATCGAGTGATACTGGTATACCAGACCTAAAGTAAAATGACTTTTTAGCAACATCGAGGCAAGTTTTAAACCCAACCTTCGGTAACAAAATGCATTTTGTGTCCAATACTGGTATAACAGTATCGTACGATACATGTACATTTCCAGTATCGCTCGATTCACAAATTTATTGTTCAAGTATCGCTCGATACTGGAATACCGAAATTGTGTTCAAGTATCGCCCGAAACTGGAAAATGCTATGTATTACTGGATACTGGAACAACAAAAAATGTTCCAGTATTGATCTTGAACGTTTTGTTCCAGTATCGTCCGATACCAGAACATACGGAAAAAGTGTACTTAAGGTTTCAGATTCTGGACTGTACTAGTATCGTCCGATACTGGAACACCCAGAATCGATCGATACTGCTACAAAGTCAGTGTTCTAGTATCGGACGGTCCTGGCACATATATAAAATGTTCCAGTATCGGGCGATACTGGAACACAAGCCAGTGGCATAAATGAGATTAGATCAAGACTATTCTTTTCTCATGTCTGAAGGCTGACAGCAAAATTGTTAACTTTATTTGTTGGGAGTGGCTGTTTTTAATAATAATTCAACCAGCATGCTTATATAGGCTTTTTAAGCCTGGCCCGAGCAATTTGCTTGAGTCTGGTCCCTTTAGGACCCAAGCGTGTGTATGTACGGACCGACCGTGTAAACAAACAAACAAACAAACAAGTATGTATCAGTATCGTTCAATACTGCGAAAAAATCACTACTAATAGCATGTGTACGTTCCAGTATCGCTCGAATGGAAGAGTAAAATTGTACCAGTATCGAGCGGTATTGGCAAATTTTATGTTCCATTATTGACAATACTGGTATACCAGTATCTGGGACATAAAGTACACCTTTTTCCGAACATACAAATCGTTACAGTATCGGTCGGTAGAATTGGTTACTACGCCCGATATTTCGTCCGACCTGTTTATCGAGAACTCAAATTAAGCTACATTGTATGCATCGTGCATTCTCATATGGATTAAAGGTAAGCAATTGCTATAATGTTGTAGCAAATTAGGTAATATGTAATTACGTGTGACCAGTTAAATGAGCCAAGAGAAAGAATCCGGAAACCCTTATGATAGTGAATTATTACTCGGACCTTTCCAATTTTGACTGGATAACATTGTAGTCTTTACAGAAAAATAACCTTGTCTCTCGTCTAGTAAGACGACCATATCTGAATATTTGAATATTAATTTATCAATGTATTATAAGGTACCATAGTGCCCATTATTATTGTGTAATGCATTTTGTGTAAATTTGCGAAATTAAATCTCTTGGTGATGGAGCTGAGATGCTCTTATCATATCTTGTTTCCCACTGTCTGTATCAATTTCCGATGTCTACGGGTAATGGGGATTTTAAATTTCACTTAGGCCGTGAACAAATTGATTTTAGTAATAGTATATGTCAATTATGTCATGCAATCTAATCAAGTGTTTTGTTCGGGTTTTTTGTTCATGATAAATTGCTGATCGTTGTGACAGCTAGCTTCTCGACACAATATGCCCAGTTAACTTTAGCCGTCAGTTGATAGCACAACGTGACTGAACTTGGACATGTTTTCTTTTGACTCAGCATCAATATTACGATAAAACTGTAGTGCCCATTGCTTCTACAAGCCTATTCAAATAACGTAAATAACTTGGATTGTTTAATTTTTAGCGGCGTATCTGTGTTATGAAAACCCGATAGCACAACGTGACTTAACTTGGACATGTTTTCTTCGAAGTCAGCATCAGTATTATAATAAAACTGCAGTGCCAACTGCATCTACAAGCCTATTAAAATAACGTGTATTATTCAATTCTTGGCGGATTATCTGTGTTATAAACATTTGCTGAATCATTAAGAACACTTTCAATGCTACCATGTGTCATCGCAACCAGCAACTTGACTCTATCATGAAATGTCTAACCATTATTTGCTTCTTTTGCCATTCCCTTTTTGATGGTTACGGCAATGCGTCAGTGATTGAGTGGACAGACGGTTCAATATCCCAATATGTGGGCGGGGAAACCATTGACGCTTGCAATGTCAATTGTGTCCGCTTTGAAGAGCAACGCAATCCCGATGAGTTTGTGTTTGTGCAATCATCGGCGCCATCTCTGTCGCAGGCATCTGTGAACTGTACGGTGACCGTTACTGCCCCTATTGGCACCAACATTGGACTGGGCTTACTGGATACCTTTAATGACACAGCGCGCTCATATCTTTATGTAGAGAAGTTTGGATTGTGTTCAAACACAACTTGCAACGACAGGTAAGTCATGTGCTTGCAGCCCATTTTATCAATCAGTGCATAATTAGGTTAAAAAGGTTGTTATATATGTTGCCCTCTCCTGACCGACCCATTTTTTTGGTCAAAAACTTGGGTTGGGATTTGATTTTTTTTGATAACAGAATATGTAAATTTAGCAATAATATCAGGACAAATCATTTATTGCTCAGTAAAATGTTAAAATCTGATCATATCTTTAATAAATTTGTGCTGTAACCAACCTAATATTTCAACCTACACATAATTCTGCCCTGCACCCTTTGGCCTGACACATAATTCTGCCCTGCACCCTTTGGCCTGGTGATTTTGCACTGCTGTGCATATTTCCAAGGTGGTTGTTGCTCGGAGAAAAGTATTCACATCTTTGAATAAATTCATCTTGATTGTTTGTGGACATAATTTTGAGATTTCTTTTGTGTACAAATCCAAAAGAAGTAAAAGACGTTACTCACTGTGATCATTGACATTTCACTGGCAACCCTGATTCCTGCTCATTGAATTTTTAAAGCTATTGACAATCTTACAGAAAATACAGCCAAGACTCCCCTTTAGTTTAAAACCTCTCATTGTAGGTTTAAAATGGTTGGGTTTGAATCAACCAAACAAAATCAACCGACCCTATCAGAGATTTCACTAAAAGGCAACATAACGGGGTCCACCCGCTAGTCATAAGGGTCGCTAGTCATAAGGTTCATAAGTCATAAGGGTCGCTAGTCATAACGTGTATTTTCCTATACCACGAGTGCGCTAGTCGTAAACGTATATGAGGGTTCACTAGTCATAAAAATGAGGGTCAGTAGTCATAAGGCCTGCTAGTCATAAATATGATAGAGGTCCGTTAATCATAATATGGAAAAGGGTTCGCTAGTCATAATATACCAAAAGGTTCATTAGTCATAATCACAATAGGGGTTCGCTAGTCATAAAATACCTAAAGGTTCGCTAGTCATAATAAAATAAGGTTCGCTAGTCATAATATATATGTTTTAATTATGACTATCGACCCTTTTTGAAGAAAAACGGTCCGCTAGTCATAAATTTCCACACGGTCCCCATGTCATATTTTTTCAAAAGGTCCGCTAGTCATAATAAATAAAAAGTTCGTTAGTCATAAGGGTCGCTAGTCATAAAATACCTAAAGGTTCGCTAGTCATAAAAAAGGTTCGCTAGTCATAATTTTTTAATTATGACTAGCGCGAACCTTTTTGAAGAAAAAACGGTCCGTTAGTCATAAATGTTCACACGGTCCGCTAGTCATAATTTTTCAAAAGGTCCGCTAGTAGTCCTGTTATTTAAAAAAAGTGCGCTAGTCCCTTTTTTAAAGATGTTATAGTTATGAATTAAAAAGGTTTGCCAGAAAAACTAAGATAAAGGCCTAAACAAAAAATAACTAAATTATAATACCTGATATTTAATTTGCTGATTTAAACCAAACAAAATGTAGACCATTCCTATCTTAACATGTCTAAATGGGGGGGGGGGGGGGAGAGAATGTGTACGCTTGAGTTTATTTGTCTAAAGATATGAAAAGGGGACACGGAGAGATTGGTGATGAAAATGAAATTTGAAGAAAAAAATAGTTTCAATAGATATGGTTTAATAGAACCCTGAAATGTATTTATTTCATGGGAAAGCGCTTGAAGTGATGGCGTTGATAGACATTCTGGTGAAGCTATATGTGCTGGATTCTACATTGAACTTTCCAAATTGCGAATTAAGGTAAACGATTTCAGATGGTAGTTAGTATTCCTTTTAAAGTATTACTTTGGTGCAAAAAAACCCCAATGTTCAGGAAAACTGAGGGCGCACTCAATACGTATCTCTTAATTACTATTCTAAAATAGCTAAGAAAGTTTACACCATCTCCATTGGTTCTCAGCGCAGATTTAGACTGTTTACAAGATCACCGCCAGCATGGGCCGGTAGCAATAGGTTGCGCTACTAGATTTCATCGTAACAAAGACGCAATATGTGCACCGGGTCAGAACAAATGTTATAATCCAAAAGCATGAATGGTCACCAGTAGCATATCTCACGAGGGTCAGGGGGCAGAGTGCCTCCCCTCCTTGACGGCTTTAACCGGGAATGCTAGCTCATAATAAACCGGACTAAAAGAAATCGAAGGGAAGAAGAAAGGGAAGAGAGGTAGAGAAAAAGAGAAAGAAAAGAAATGGAGAAGAGGAAGATAAAAATGGAAGGAAAGGGAAACTGAAAAGAGAAACAGGGAAGGAAAAGAATAGTGTAGAGTTGAAAATAAATAAGTGGAAAGAATTGAAAATCGAAAAGAGAAGAGAAGAGATTAACTATCCAAACACTTTTTGTGTAAGCGTGCATTACGTAACTTCGGTGACTTTCATGAAGCTAATCATAGGACCGGGTAAGTAAGGGATCCCCCCCCCCCCCCCCCCCCCCCCCAGGCCTTCACATGGAAAATGTTAAAATCAAGTCCTTTATTATTTCGAGTATATAAAAGGGTTTATTTGTCCACGTCCGACCGACCGTGTACTACAGTCCCGACTGTGTAACTGTTCTTTTTTTACAATTTGATTTCAAAGTCACGTATGACCTTAATTGACCCCATGTGACCCCTCATGTGACCCCATATCATGTCCATGTAACCTCCATCTCAGTGGTGATTTGGTAAACCCGTGGTGGATTCAAAACCTATGTGTTATATCCATTATGCATACATGAATCGTAATCATCTTTCATTATGTACATGACTGATCACATACGTACAAACCGAAACAGGCATTTTTTGTGACTTGAATTTCAATATAAATGTTAACCAATCAAAATAAGTTGTATTATGTGGGTTATTTTGGGTCAAGTATGGGTGGTCATCCAAAAGATCTGACACGGTTCAGAATTTTGCGTGCTGGCTAGGACTTGGTCACAACAACTAGCAAAAAAAATCCGACCTATAGGCCTACCGACCCTATTTTAAGGAAACCTCTATGGAAAAATAAACCGTAAGTTGTATTTTTTGGGGCGTGGGGCCGGGCGTGGGGCCGGGCGTGGGGTGGGGGCTATTATGTGAAATAGAACCATTAACCACGAAGAGCGCAATGAGGTTTGGACTATTATGGACACATTATAGTCAGTGAAGGAAGCAGAGACTATGGCACTCTTTAAATCGGCCGAGTGCACCAATGACGGGTAACCTAATAAGGAGGTAAGCTACCTCCCTAGTAGTTATGCTCTAACTGTAGCATAACTTACTAACGATGTAATTCTTAGAGCATAAATGGCGAGTAACACCAGAATAGCAACTAGCGAGGTAAATATCCACATTAATCAGCATCGTCCCCTTACAACATTAATTGGCGCATATGCCAAGTGTTAACCTATAGTTTACTGTAAAATCCTGGCGTGAATGGTCCTCCGTAATATTGAAAACGTGTCGTCACTCGCTAGGTCATGGGTGAGTGTAAATCAAGAATCACGTGGAGTCGGCCTACGATCCGGAAAAAATGATGCCATTTTATGACCAAAAATTCGAAGTTTGTTTACCGCTTTTTCAAAAATAAGGACTATCATGACATTACAAACATATTTTGGGCGAGGGGCACATACAAACATTGCACCAAAAAGCACAATTTTAATGAAAAACACATGCACCCGATGGAAACAATTATATACAAGTATAACACATCTCCTAACACAAATACTTCCGTGGCGTGGACACCTTGTCCTTCGCTTGTTAACCGCGGAACCCCGGTTCGATTCCCAGACCACGCACGGCACGATATGCTTTTTTTAAATTTCGTTCTCTAGTTCTACCTTCCACTCACAATAATGTTGAAACTTGGCTTCATCAGTTTTTGATTAATAAAAACAATAATAAGTTATTGTATTTAGTCATTATTTAAGATCCTTGGACAATTAGTACATTTTGGTCAAAATATGACCCGAAGTCGGTGCGATTAGTGTTTGAATGGGCAAAAGGAGTTGATCTAAATTTTGACTAAAAAAATCACCAAATTGCATGAATGGATTTTCAAAAATATAAAAATCTTTCAGCTTATGAGGGGTCACATTCCACTTCAAATAGACACCCCCTGGGCATGCAAGCGCAATTGGTCCTTCAGCATCAGCGAATCATCCCCTCCAATGTTCACAACAAAAATGTACGCTGACTGCTAGAATCGACTGACTTGTGGCATAAAACGTTATGCCCCAACTTACTCTTGGGTCCGGTCAGGTATAACATTTAGCGTAAATTACCCGCCAGTTACTAGCCTAGTAGCTTACCCCGCATTGGCGCTCTCAAAATGTTGGGTTACGCCTCAGTTACTAGCGAGGTAGCGCTATTCTTCAGCTACCCGTCATTGGTGCACTCGGCCGACTGTCAGGTGGCCCGTCGAAATATAGCCAAAAATCTGGCAACAGGCAAATACGATGTTTAAAACGTCTGATGAAAGTAAAACGCGCGCATGTTTACAACATCTTTCATCGCCGACTTGTCAAGAAACCCTTACTCCAAAATGCAGGTAAATCACGTAAATCACATTACATTTCCACAAAACATACGCCTCGCCTATGTACTATTCATGGTTGGGTTTCGACAAAATATGCCCCTTTTTAGTGATATAGATCTACAGGGAGAAGGATACAAAATGGTTTCTTATCGGGATGATCATAACTTCATAAATAAGTGTCAGAATGGACCATTTCAAATAAAGTCAAATTAGTTAGCTATAAATCGAAGTAAGCTTTGTTTCTTCTTTTTTTGCCGGAGCCACCCAACGGATCATAAATTCTATCCACTAATTCAAATTTGTTTTGAATTCAATTTTTTGAGAACGCCTAAAAGGTGTTCTGGTTATTAACACCAAAAGGTAGGTGTTCAAGATTTGTATATTAGAAATATTTACACATAGGCCTATTTTAAACAATATAATATCTTTACAGGATTTAGTCAGCTGAAAAGTTATCATGTTCTATTTTGAACACGGTGTTAAACAAGGAACACCTTTTTAACACCCTTTTTGTATCAGTTTGGGAACACCATGTTCTAGAACGCGTCCGGTGTTCACAGGTGCGTTCTTTAACACACGTCTGTGAACACCTTCCATTTATTTAATAATCAACTGGAAAAGTGTACTTTAGGTCCCAGATTCTGGACTGTACTAGTATCGTCCGATACTGGAACACCCAGTATCGTCCGATACTGGTACAAAGTCAGTGTTCCAGTATCGGTCGATACTGGCTCATATAAAATGTACCACTATCGGGCGATACTGGCAAATGTTATGTTCCAGTATTGACCGGTTCCAGTATTGACCTGATACTGGTATACCAGTATCAGGGACCTAAAGTACACTTTTTCCAATAAACTTAATAAACATCAGTAATAACAACGATATTTCGCTTCTTGATTTATTTACTTGTGTTTTCAAATATATATATTGGTGGCATAAATTATTTTGTTAAATACCTCCACTTATTTTTCTTCTCACGTTTCTTGCTTCTCATTAACAGTTTAATTCAATGTTACAGAAACGACCATGTTTGCTTAGTTGTGCTGACAAATCCCTTTTTAAAGTTTTTTTTTTTTCAAACAAGAAGTTAGTTTATTGATTTTTTGAAAACCGAACCAGAATAGTTTGTCTCATGCCACTTCAATGGTCATTTTAACATTAAAACAGTGAGCACCCGAAAAACAAACACCGTGGGACTATAAGAGAGGCGATATTTACACCCCGTAATCACACATAATCCCTTGACTATCGCCCCACACAACACAAGGCCAGATTTGCGGTTCTAGAATCACCTTGATTTTAAATTATGATCAGCTATTATGACTTTATAATAACAGGATTAATTAATTATATTCCGTGCTAGACAATACAACTAACAGAACAACTGTTTAAATATTTAAACAAGTCTGTTCAAATGTTTAAACAGAGTTTTTAAATATTTGTTTAACCGGTGACCTAAACAACTATGGTTGTTGGAAGTTTTAAACACATTTTTAAACATAGATTTAACAAGTGTAGTAATCTATTATGAATAGCCGACCCTTTATTCCATTATGACTAGCGAACATTTTCCCCCATTATGACTAGCGGACCTTTTATCCCATTATGACTAGCGGACCTTTTTTAATTATGACTAGCGGACCTTAATTTTTATTATGACTAGCGGTTATTTTTTCATATTATGATTAGCAAACCCTTTTTTCATTATGACTAGCGAACCATTTTTCATATTATGACTAGCGAACTGTTTGTCTATTTATGACTAGCGATCCTTTTTTAATTATGACTAGCGGACCTTTTTTAATTATGACTAGCGAACCTTCATTTTTATTATGACTAGTGGTCCTTTTGTCGCATTATGATTAGCGAACCTTTGTTTCTATTATGATTAGCGAACCTTTGTTTCAATTATGACTAACGAACCAATTTTTCCGTTATGACTAACGAACCTTTATTTGAATTATGAATAGCGACCCTTATGATTAGAAACCATTATGACCAATGACCCTTATGACTAGCGACCCTTATGACTAGCGAGGTCAACCTCGCATCACAAAATCCTCAATTAAAAAGACTTGACAGTAATACAATTGCGTACATGCCTATGATTTTTGATTAATTATGATTAATGGGACATCAACTACAGGGGGTCTTGATTAATTATGATTAATGGGACATCAACTACAGGCACCCTGACTATAAACTGTGAATATCATCTAGGTAAATTTTGAGAGATCTTTCAAATTTGTGCTTTTTACTGGAAACATTGGCGATTACGACGACATTTCCAAGCTCGTCAGAGAGGTAGTCAACTCCATGGGCATATTTCGGAAAATCGAGCAGGCTCACCTACCAATTTTTTCACTTTTTGGTGGGGAAATGTGATCATCTTTAAGAAAAAAACACTCTACAGGGTCCAACTTCGCAATTTAGTGGTCTAAAACAGAGTTTTATATCAGTGTTCTTGTACATATCCATATGGAGCTCTATTTAGTGGTGTGACCCCTTAAAGAACCCCCGATCTGAATTGTTTCAAAGATTTGTCCCTGTTTACTCACTTGAAGAAATTGTCACAAACAACATCATAAATATTATCAACTGCAATTAGTGCCGACGGGGTCGAGCTAGGACTTATAAAAGTATTGATTTAGACCGTACCCATATTATATTGTCTCACATAAATGCTGGCAGTATTATCTTAAATGGAACAACGAAGTCTTTATTCTCATTCTTTAACATTTATATTTTATAAACATTTATCTGTTAAATTTAATACCTTTTATTGCCCCCATTTGCCAACTTTTACCTGTTTGTATTGAATAACCCACAAACATTACAATCCTGTGTAATGGGTGGGCACACTATAAGAAAGCATATTGTCCTGTATTAACACCCAGGAGAAGCGCAGTATTAAAAGCGCACTACAGAAGTGCGCATTATGAAACAAAACTATAGCAACCACGCACCGTGAGAGGGTGGTCGTGCTACTAAATTTAAGCTCCACCTTCCCAATTTATATTGTCTCATAAACAGGTTGTCAGTTCCTTTAAGAACCAATGATGATGGCTTAAACCACAGACCGTAGAAGAAGGGACAAGCGAGTAGATACCCGTCGCAATTGAAAGGGATCAGCTAAAGTAAACACGGTACACTATTGGGCTGGCTCTCTTTTCCAACAACAATCAAACCTTGTGGCACTATGACCTTGAAATTATTGTCCTATTCATTATCCTCAACAGGTTCACACATTTCCCTGAGAATCTGACGGCATGCTACACTATATTCAACCACAGCCTGATAGTCATACACATACAGAGAGAGGTGCGGCTCCTGGTGGCTACATCATCTTCCCAAGAATCCATCCGTGGTGACCTGCGCAGGTGTTCTGGACTTTCATATTACCAGAACATTACGGAAAGTAAAGTAATATACAGATATTATGGGTGGGCGACTAAATATGTAAATGATTGCCCCAGTGAATGTTTATGTAGTCTAGGCTATTCTGAAATTGTCACCACCTGTCCCGGTAACACTACAATTAAGTCACTCATTCTTTACTACCATACAATCGTGCGTTTGGATCTAGCATACTGTGGTCTACATACCATAAAGTCAAATGCCTTTATTGGGTTTCATGAGGTTCAAGAGCTGTATTTTGAATACAATGACCTTATATTTATTGAGCCTGGTGCATTTACGGGTCTTAATAATCTTCAGAGATTGTATCTGCAGTTTAACAAGATTTCACAGTTGCCTGATAATATATTTGCAGGACTTAATTCGCTTGCGAATTTGCATCTGCAGTTTAACCAGATTTCACAGTTGCCTGATAATATATTTGCAGGGCTTAATTCTCTTAAGTATTTGTATCTGCAGTCTAATCAGATTTCACGGTTACCTGATAATATATTTGCAGGACTTAATTCTCTTGAGTATTTGTATCTGCAGTCTAATCAGATTTCACAGTTGCCTGATAATATATTTGCAGGGCTTAATTCTCTTGAGTATTTGTATCTGCAGTCTAATCAGATTTCACAGTTGCCTGATAATATATTTGCAGGGCTTAATTCTCTTGAGTATTTGTATCTGCAGTCTAATCAGATTTCACAGTTGCCTGATAATATATTTGCAGGACTTAATTCTCTTGAGTATTTGTATCTGCAGTCTAATCAGATTTCACAGTTGCCTGATAATATATTTGCAGGACTTAATTCTCTTGAGTATTTGAGTCTGCAGTCTAATCAGATTTCACAGTTGCCTGGTAATATATTTGCAGGACTTAATTCTCTTGAGTATCTTGTATCTGCAGTCTAATCAGATTTCACAGTTGCCTGATAATATATTTGCAGGACTTACTGAGGTGATGGTCATACATTTGTCTGATAACCTGATTTTACAGCTGCCAGTACATGTATTTGATGCCCCTAACCGGATGGATGAACTGAACCTGTCTTCTAACCAGATATTTGACCTCCCTGTGCACATATTTAAAGAGACTACTAAACTAATTAGTTTATTCCTTCACCACAATGTCTTGACTCATATTCCTGAATATATATTCTATGGTTTACTGCACCTTGAAGAACTACAACTACAACATAACCATATCAAAAGTTTGCCTTCTGGTAAATTTAACAACACATTCAAGTTAATATTCTTAGACTTATCGTCAAACAAAATTGACACAATTGCACCACATGTTTTCCAATTCTGTACCCAGCTTTTATTTGTTGACTTGAGTAATAACAGTTTGCACTGGGTGAACAAACAGTCTTTTGTTGGTCTAATAGCAGCAATTCATGTTGATAACTATGACACTTGCTGTTTTATTGAGACACAAAACTGTACAGTCAAGCAAGCATGGTCACAATTCTTAACATGTGATCGGTTATTACCGAATAGCTTTCTTAGAGTCGCTATATGGATACTTGGTATTGGAGGTATAATCGGGAATGTAGCGACTATTTGCCTTCGATGTAGACAAATGACAATACGAGCAACTGTCCAACACCTTTTGATTGTCAACTTGTCAATATCTGATCTTTTCATGGGTATCTATCTACTAATACTTTCTTCTGTCGATCAGTTTTACACAGAGTACTTCCCATCTCATTCCAATAATTGGCGCCATGGTATGATGTGCAAAGCGGCTGGGACATTTGCAGTCTTATCTAGTGAAGGCTCCATTTTCTTTATCACATTGATTAGCATTGATAGATACTTTGGAGTCAATTATCCCTTAAGCGCTAAACATCTGGGTTCAAAATCTGCAAAAATTGTAGTTATGATATTGTGGACACTGGCGGTTGGAATAAGCATTGCTTCTTTTATATTGTTAGATGATTTTCCAGAGGTGTGTGTTGGTCTTCCTATTTCCAGGAACTCTATTTATGAGATACATTCATTTAGCGAAACGTTCTATCTCAGAACCAACTCGTCTTTATCAATATTAAAGCCTGTGAGCGTAATTTACACAGACATTACAAAAATTGGCAGTGAACCGAGCATGTTCTTTTCCATCGCAATATTCACAGGTCTAAATCTTCTTTGCTTTCTCATTGTGATATTCTGTTACCTGTCAATATTTATGGAAGTTCGGCGAAGCGCAAATCAAAGTGGTCGCAGCAGGAATGTACACGAAGAGATCCGCATGGCCAAGAAGATGTCTGCCATTGTCCTCACAGATCTGTGCTGCTGGATGCCAATCATTATACTTTCGATCCTTGTACAAGCAAACTTTGTCACAATCAACCCTGTTGTTTATGTTTGGATAGCTACCTTTGTACTGCCCATCAATTCAACACTAAATCCTTTTCTTTACACCCTAGCCACATCCATATCGGACTGGCTTGAAAAGAGAAATCTACCTATTTAACCGTCATGAGAAATCTAAGCTGGGTTTTTCAAATTGGTGAGAAATATGTGTTTTTGATCTCTATGTGCCCAGAAGTAATCCAAGTAGTATTGGAGTGTTTCTACATGCGTGCTCTTCTCTTATGCGCGTGATTTAGCATACGAATGTGTGTCACGCATATGATACTCTAATGTGCCTGTTGCGTTCATGCATGCTCATGTTCTGTATTAATTCACTTCTGGAAGAAGGCTCGCCCATTTGGAACTGATTTAACTATAGATACAGATTACAGAATGCAACTAAATCTGATCCAATTATGTTAAATGCACCTTATTATTGTCAAGAGGTATTAGGTGTGTTCAATGGCATAGACCTGACAGGGAAGTCCTCATTTGGTCTACATAATGGCATGGCCGATATTTGTGCAAAAGGTCCCAGGTTCGAATCCCAGATGGGACTCAAAAATTGCACTGGTATGTCTTGTGAGTTGTCATTTTGACAAATATGGTGGCAGCAGTGGTGCTTTGTGTTTATTAACATAAGGTGGGCCTACCCATTGTATTGTCCTGTAGTGATTTACAATTTAATTTAGTGCCAGTTATATAATGTACCTTTTATCAAGGAGTTTGAGTTAAGGAACAAGGGCGTGTCTTGACGGATGGCGAATATGAGGTATAGGTTTTATTGTCATAGATCTGACAGGGAAGTCCTTTGGTCTAGGCACTCAACAAACATGTGTGCGGAATGTCTCGGGTTGAATTCCCAGCTGGTGCTCTGAAATGTTCCTGGTACATCTTTGTGTGTTGTTTTATTGATATGATAGGTAGTAGCAAACTTAGGTAGGCCTTTCAATGGCTTGATATTGTGCTTCATGTCTCCTATAGCTTTTAGAACTATTGACCATATTTTGAATGTGATAAGATCAAGCACTTGTAGTCTTACGCGTCCAATGCAGGCTGTCTATACGTTTTGTATTAACCATGAAGATGTTATATTCAATTATCCCAATATCAATCGTGATCTAATTGATGTAATAAAATGTATTATCTATATCATCACTGTTGAGTGTTGGCAAACTGCGCATATGTAAATGTAAATAATGGAAACAATCCCAATCTTCAATTTCTATTGGAGAATGAAGTCCGCCTATATACGCGGATTGACTCGATATAAAAGTAATTTATTGTTGCCTTTGAAAAAGAAAATTTGCATTGATATAAATATTAATTTTTCTATTATGTATTTGTATTACATATTATTGTCTACACATTTTATATATCTTTTGTACGAAAAAAGAAAGGGGAAAAAAAGGACATACTTCACATAGCACACTTGGATACTATGTTCCCTCAACCAAGGGGCGGTCAAAAATGAGATATTTTCATTTCGGAAAGATAAACTATGTATCACATTCCGAAATATTAAGAAAATATTTTGGGTCTAAATATTTGTTTAAAGTAATTTTAGAGAGAGCATTCTATTATTACATGTACATCTCAAGAAATGAACGAAAAGAGAGGGAAAATGTCTCGAAATGTCTCAAAATTACCTTGTTTACATCGTAATTTCCACTGGTTTAAAATAGTATCTCATATGGCAAATTTGGTATGGTCTTAAAGGTCAGGGCTTTTCCTAGCTATTAATAGTAGTTTGAACGCTGTAAATTCCCATATGAACCAATGACAGGCCGTTTAATAAGAGGTCTTTGGCATAAACAATCTTTCGATTCAGTTTTGACAGAATATTTTGGAGAGCCAAGTGACGATAAGCTTCACTGACTTTGAAGGCCTTTTTCTCCAATTCAATAATTCAGCGGTGATTAACTTCAATTTATCATAATTTCACTTTGGAATGGCCTATTATAACAACTTTGGTGTCATTTTAAACCTGAGGACATCTACTTTCTGAAAATGTGAAGAAAAAATAATAATTTATTATTTTTTACTACTTTACTCTCATTTTGTGGTGCCAGGTCACATATACACAACAAATACCTACAATATGCTCAATATAGAGTTCAGGACCTCTATGCTTCATGTCACCTCAGGTTAGGAGGTGACCTCATCACATATATTAGTTAACGCATCATGATATCGCGCACATAACTCCAATGCGACTGTGTGTGCGCAATCAAAGATGAATGTAAGCTGTGGTGCAGAAAGAGCTGCACTAATCAATAGATCAGGCGCTGATGTCGCCTCCCTACTTGAGCTGAATGTGACTAAAATGACATACACAAGTGTGATGAAAATGATAATTTGTCAAGCTTTAATTGTATGAATTATTTTATGTACTCTATACTGATTTTAATCATGCATTTCTGCCTAATATTCTCTCCTGCAATGATATATTTATTAAACACTTTACTATATATGCACAACACATGATGTGGTCAAGTTTAATTCATTTCTGGTTGTTGAGTCGCCTACGATCTATCTAGTATTAACAATTTGGTTTGATGTATCTCTTATGCCACTAAGGTGACGACCCCCCTAATTAACCCATTTTTTCAATTGTTTTGAAGAAACATTTTGGGGACATTTTTGAAAATGTTTTATTTTTTTGAATATTTTGAAAATGTCTGAAAATTGTTGAAAATTCAAACAAAATACCAGAAATGTTGGTGCACCCCCCCCCCCCCCCCCCCAATTAAAGCCCCGCTTGACCGACCGACATTCCTGAGCGATTGGTTTGCCTGTAGAACAGGGTTTTCTTTTGTCACCTAATGGATGACATCTAATGGATGACATCACAATCAATAGACATGACTACTGCTACTTCATTGGTTAGTAGATTTTTGATATATTGTTTGTATCACTCCATTGAAGTCTTACTTATTAGTTATAATACTAAATCATCTCATATTCAATACCCAGCATGTTCACGTCAGCGCCATGTCCCCAAATTGTGCAAACGTTTGTTTGAGCATCAGTGCACAGTAGTATCATGTGAGTCATGTTGTTGCGTTATATCGGTGTCAATTAATTGTAAATTGTCAATGTACATTTTTGAAGGTGTTTCCCCTGTTTTATTAGACTGTAAAATTCCGTGATGTCCTACACCATGGATAAACCAACTAAGCATCGTTGCGCTAAAAGAGTCTGATGTGGTTGCAGTCAATGTCAAATGACAGAATGGACCAAACGGCACGGTGGAAAACCCAAGTCCACTCAACGGCGGGAAAAACTGCCATGTGACTTGGCCGCGGAGAACGAAAGCTACGACAAGAGGGCAACGGACTCGATTCAACTTCCTACAAACAATGGACCAAACGGCACGGTGGAAAACCCAAGTCCACTCAACAGCGGGAAACACTGCCGTGACTTGGCCGCGCGGAGGACGTAAGCTACGACAAGAGGGCAGCGGACCTGATTCAATTTCCTGCCAACAATGGACCAAACGGCACGGTGGAAACCCTAGTCAACTCAACGGTGGGAAAAACTGCCATGTGACTTGACAGGGGAGAACAAAAGCTACGACCAGAGGGCAACAGACCTGATTTAACTTCCTGCCAACAATTTAGTTTTCTTTGCATGCACGGCAAAACAAATTATTTTATTATTTTATGTCTAGGCCTACTGAATGATTAATTAGTAACCCGCCTGTTTGTTCTCATGTAATTCCAACATAATGAAAGATTTGGGTTTATACAAATGTGATCTAAACCCAAACCATAATTATTATGTTTTAACATACACATGCGTCTAACTCCCTGGAAAGTGTCTACCTTTAAACATGGGTATTGGGGTAGTTTAACGCATGTTTAACTAAACTCATGCACCAAGTGTATGCCTTGAATGATTACTTTGTATGCCTTGAATGATTTATACTCAACCGTGCCTCGTGCAAGTTGACGTGCATATTGTGTAGTCTTTCAAAAGTACATGTGCATTTGAGGAAATCGGCCGGTTGGTAACCCATTTGGTCCACAATAAATTGAATACCTGTATACAATGATTCACAGTGGCGTAACAGCCGGGGGGCAGGGGGGCACAGTACCCACCCCCCCCCCCCCCCCCCCCCCTGAAGGTTTGATACACCCTGTATAATGTACCTTTTATCAAGGAGTTTGAGTTAAGGAACAACGACGTGTCTTGACGGATGGCGAATTTATATGATGAGGTATAGGTTTTATATTGTCATAGATCTGACAGGGAAGTCCTTTGGTCTAGGCACTCAACAAACATGTGTGCGGAATGTCTCGGGTTGAATTCCCAGCTGGTGCTCTGAAATGTTCCTGGTACATCTTTGTGTGTTGTTTTATTGATATGATAGGTAGTAGCAAACTTAGGTAGGCCTTTCAATGGCTTGATATTGTGCTTCATGTCTCCTATAGCTTTTAGAACTATTGACCATATTTTGAATGTGATAAGACAAGCACTTGTAGTCTTACGCGTCCAATGCAGGCTGTCTATACGTTTTGTATTAACCATGAAGATGTTATATTCAATTATCCCAATATCAATCGTGATCTAATTGATGTAATAAAATGCATTATCTATATCATCACTGTTGAGTGTTGGCAAACTGCGCATATGTAAATGTAAATAATGGAAACAATCCCAATCTACAATTTCTATTGGAGAATGAAGTCCGCCTATATACGCGGATTGACTCGATATAAAAGTAATTTATTGTTGCCTTTGAAAAAGAATATTTGCATTGATATAAATATTATTTTTTTTATTATGTATTTGTATTACATATTATTGTCTACACATTTTATATATCTTTTGTACGAAAAAAGAAAGGGGAAAAAAAGGACATACTTCACATAGCACACTTGGATACTATGTTCCAACAACCAAGGGGCGGTCAAAAATGAGATATTTTCATTTCGGAAAGATAAACTATGTATCACATTCCGAAATATTAAGAAAATATTTTGGGTCTAAATATTTGTTTAAAGTAATTTTAGAGAGAGCATTCTATTATTACATGTACATCTCAAGAAATGAACGAAAAGAGAGGGAAAATGTCTCGAAATGTCTCAAAATTACCTTGTTTACATCGTAATTTCCACTGGTTTAAAATAGTATCTCATATGGCAAATTTGGTATGTTCTTAAAGGTCAGGGCTTTTCCTAGCTATTAATAGTAGTTTGAACGCTGTAAATTCCCATATGAACCAATGACAGGCCGTTTAATAAGAGGTCTTTGGCATAAACAATCTTTCGATTCAGTTTTGACAGAATATTTTGGAGAGCCAAGTGACGATAAGCTTCACTGACTTTGAAGGCCTTTTTCTCCAATTCAATAATTCAGCGGTGATTAACTTCAATGTATCATAATTTCACTTTGGAATGGCCTATTATAACAACTTTGGTGTCATTTTAAACCTGAGGACATCTACTTTCTGAAAATGTGAAGAAAAAATAATAATTTGTTATGTTTTACTACTTTACTCTCATTTTGTGGTGCCAGGTCACATATACACAACAGATGCCTAAAGTATGCTCAATATAGAGTTCAGGACCTCTATGCTTCATTTCACCTCAAGTTGGGAGGTGACCTCATCACATATATTAGTTAACGCATCATGATATCGCGCACATAACTCCAATGCGACTGTGTGTGCATCTACGCAATCAAAGATGAATGTAAGCTGTGGTGCAGAAAGTGCTGCACTAATCAATAGATCAGGTGCTGATTATGTCGCCTCCCTATTTGAGCTGAATGTGACTAAAATGATTTACAAGTGTGATGAAAATGATAATTTGTCAAGCTTTAATTGTAAGAATTATCTTATGTACTTTATACTGATTTTAATCATGCATTTCTGCCTAATATTCTCTCCTGCAATGATATATTTATTAAACACTTTACTATATATGCACAACACATGATGTGGTCAAGTTTAATTCATTTCTGGTTGTTGAGTCGCCTCCGATCTATCTAGTATTAACAATTTGGATTGATTTATCTCTTATGCCACTAAGGTGACGACCCCCCTAATTAACCTTTTTTTTCTTCAAATTTTCAAATTTTTTTGAAGAAACATTTTGGGGACATTTTTGATTTTTTTTTTTTTTGAATATTTTGAAAATGTCTGAAAATTGTTGAAAATTCACCCAAAATGCCAGAAATGTTGGTGCCCCCCCCCCCCCCCCCCCCAGTGATTTAGTGCTGTGTGCCCTTAATTCAAGCCGGAGGTTCTATACCAAAGAAAGACTGGAAGGTAAACATCACTTCATCTACAACTTGGGAACCATGCAACCTATGGATTCTGTATAAACAAATGCTTTGTTTTTAAATAAATGAGTTCCGATGTTTTTGATTGACGGCCATTTCGAAGGGACACTCGATCCGCGGGAACCCTCCGGCTCTGGGCGGTTCGTTCAAGTCAAAATGTTTGTACTGGTTTATGGAATATTCACGCATGCAACAATGAACAAACAAATATTACATCAGACTCCGCCGTTCCCTGGGTACCGCGCTGAACTGAACGGCGACCATGGGTCGAGTTTTGATGTCGTCCTCCAACTCTTTTAAAGTATATCTTGGCTAAATTTATGCATGTATTTTTTTTTCAAGCAGGTCTAATCCTAATGACAATTAAATGTCCCACTCCATGTGCTCTGAACTTATCAAATCACATTGTTCTGTGAAATCCAACTTGGAGGCACAGGTCAAATGAGGATATAGTGACCTAGCATTGCACACTCATTTTTGGGGCTAATTGGGTCTTTCCCCTGCCAAGCCTACAATTAATACAGGCCCAGCCCAAAATGTTGTTTTTAGGATTTTCTGTCAGGCAACAGACAAAAATAAATCCTGTTCTACAGGCCCGACCGATCCATTTTCAACTCTTTTTTATTTATTTTTATTTTTTGAAAATGTGTGCACAATTCTTTTTCTTTTATTGGTTTAAATTTGTGAAATTAATAATAAATTATGCATTTTTTTATTTATTTTTGAAATATAGGCCTATTGACCGTTTTGACAATTTTGAAAACGTCAGAAAATTCACTGAAATGTATTGACGCTTTTGGACTACCCACCCCCCCCCCCCCAAAAAAAAAAGCCCGACCGACCGACCCTACCTGAGAGGTCTGTTTGCTCTTTGCGAACAGTTTTTTTTCTCCTTAAGGTGGCTCTATTATCAGACAAAGGACTAAAACTCATTTGATTTTAAAGGAAATCTACATTTTTGACTCGGCCAATAGAGCCACCTTTTAACACATGTACTGTCATCACTTGACTTGATGATTGTTACAAATTTTAATCGGATGGCACACACTTACCAATAAACAAGCGACCTCCTGGGAGGAATTCTATCTAGCATGGATGATGGATGATAGATGATAGAATAGGTTTTAATATTGGGCACCGTACATCCATTAGATTTAATTAGTTGAAACTTAACCCTCCCAAGAACCTGTCCCAGTATTGGGTGGCTGGGAGTGATGCTACCTGACACTCTAACAGAGTGGTCCGACACTCTAACAGAGTGGTCCAATATAAAGTATGATAAATCAGCATAATAGAAAGTACAGTGGCCTTCGCTGCAGAGGAGATGCCTCCAAACCCGGCTGTGTATGCTATACAGAATTCGCTACGACCTGGTCGACATTAGCTGGAAAGACCACCTCACAGAGGCCACATCACAAACCAGAGGACATAACTCCCGCTTCTGGGCGCCATACTGCTCAACTCAGAGGTACTCCTCATCCTTCTTCCAGCGCACCTTACGTGACTGGAATGCCCTTGACAAGGTTCCTGCTCAGTACCCATCCCTTAATGCCTTCAAATCAGCATTGAGGGGAGCGTCCAGATAACTCTGCCAGCACCAACCGGATTTTACTTGCACTTGTAAATATGCACGAAACACGATGGCTGCGTCCTTGTTTGAATAACACGCGCGCATCCACACACAGTTCGACTATATATCTTCAGTTACTGAAGTTTGAACTTTACGAGAAGAAGAAGGGTGTCCCAAAAGTCGCGCCACCTTTTAAATGCGTCAATTTTCATACTATGTAGATTGGTAGCTGTTTGTGCCGTGAACCGTGTCACGCTGGGTTATACACATTGTGAAGCAATCTTTTTCAGGTGCGGTGGCATTGATGTGTAGATGGAGCAATAGTTTAAGAATTGTTTTGATACCAAACTTGATCCCATCGTCCACCCTCGACCTTATTACCAAACTTTACAAATGTTGCTGGAAAACATGAAAAGCATACTTAAGGCCTTTCAATACTGATTTGTTTCCACGTAGACCCAAATTATTTTAATCTGCGGTTAATTTATAGTGAAGTTTATCGTTTAAATCACAAAACGTTAATTGGAAACGAATAATGTTAAGAATGGCAAATGATAGAACAGAAGGACAATGACAGTTAAGATATGAACGTTGATTGCATGTGCCGGTATGTCCATCTTAAAATGTATCCCACCTTATTGTACGCAGCGTCGTATTGAAAGTACCCATGTATGCTGCTGTGTGTTTTGCAACAACATTTGTAAATTTGGGTAATGAGGTTTAAGTGGTCATCAATATAGGCAAAGAGGATGGCATTCAAAAGTGCTTTAGTTAACGAGATACTACCAGGAGTAATTGGTATGAAATTTAAGTAGAGGGTTTGAATGTCTACCTGAGCGAAGTCTGCACTATTTTGCATGTGTACAAAATGCAAATTGTATCCAATTTATAGTCAATTTAACAGATTTGTCCTCAAAAATGCATGTTCCCCAATATGAGTATAAAAAATCAACCAAAGTGGCTGGGATTTTTCTGATTTGATGATATTGAAGGGAACAAACAGCTCTACTGAAGTGATTATAATTTAGACAATTATTTGACAAACACAATGCCTAAGTTGCATAATGTATGCAAGATATAACGGGTTTTGACCTTTTGCACCACTTGCCGATTTAATTAACACGCTGGAATCCACAGAAACGAGGTAATTTCTATGTTTAATTGGAAGATGCGACTGTTGGCTATTTAGGGGATCAATAAGGTTTCGGAGTTGTTTATCTTGAATCCACAACGGTAAGACGGGTTTATTTTGCCAGAGCAGCTCCGAGCAAAATAAACCCGTCTTACCGTTGTCGATTCAAGATAAACAACGACGAAGACCTTGTTGAACGGGAAGACCTTGTTGAACCCCGTTCAACAACGACCAAACATATTTACATCATTCATATGTGCATAGCGTTTTTGGATAATTGATGAAAACAAGTAACAAAATGTGTTTTAATAGGCTTAATTTGACATAAAAAAATAGCTGCTCTTTAAAAAACGGGGAAAATGTTTACGTTTTATTATAATTAGGCCCTTATTTGGACATCGTCCGTTCCCTGTAAATGGGCGAGTGAACTTCTGAATGGGCTGGGTTACAAAGGTATACATTACAGAAGACAAATTATTTCGCAAGTAATTGTGAAATTTAAAATATTTTGTAAATAGCAGTTTATTCACACACCACCTTTAACATTCAGAGAAAAATTTATATCAAGTATGCGTTTAATTTACATAACACATTTTGATACATGTTTATAAAATATTTGTATTAAATCAAAACACACCTCCTCCATTTCAATAGTGGTACGGTCCATTATATGAAAGGGATCTCATTTTACCGCGCGATGATGCAAAATGGCAATTCTCTTGTGCTGGGTAGCGATCGTTCGGTCTAAAATTGTGGCTTTAGGAGTGAGCCGTGACATATGGCCCTCGCCAAAAATATTTTCCTCCGGGATATAGCTACATTTTGGTATATAAAGCTACAAAACGGGCATAAAAATGAACACATTTTGCGAACATATTTGTTTGTTTACAATTTTGCATCGATGCATAATGCATTATGGTTTCCAAATAAGGTTCGCCATCCGAGTAATTTGCATATGAATAGTGGGTTTATCTCAAATCGACAACGCTTTGTTACTGTACTTAAGGTATGGGGGAGTTGTTGAACTCCAGGTGAAATCTGAATAGTAGTGATAAACAAATATCGAGTTTACATAACATTATATATTTGCAATATTTTGCAACATTTTGTTAAATAATTTAACAAAATGTTGCTAAATATTGCAAATATTAAAATAAAGTCATAAAAGTTTATTGCTGCCAATACCTTGCTGCTACAAATAGTGCGTAGTGTACAGTGACCCATTTATCCACTCGTAATTATATTACGTACTGAAAGAATACTCTCTGTACTCCATAAGATGTAATATGAACATAATATTTATTCATAACAATGTGACTATCAGTTGACCGTGTCGGCCATGATTAGGCAAGCTGGTTACCCAGTGAATGGTATAGCGCCCTCACATATATGTAGGGCCAAGAGGCGTAGGATGTGACATCCCCCTTCTTAAGGAAAGATCATGTCTCACAGCCATGATATATTTTCAGTCTGTAAATGTGGGAATCTAATTAAAGTATTCAATCCACAATAGTCCGATTGTTCTTTATTGAAATTGTCTCTGACTGCAATTCCTAATCACCAAGCCATGTTGACCATTGAGTTATCGAGTCCTTATTCTGCAACTGTTCTCCGAGTGTTCGTTTCAGTTCGCTTATCAAGGTACGCATGGTTGGGGTCACATGATGATGCATGTCTAACTTGCTGCTAGCTCTTGGTGCTGTGGTTGTCATAAACTGCAAACAGTTCTATCTACTGCAAACATTGTAAAGTTAACAAAATCACTTTGTGGCAGCCAACAATCTGTCTGGATACCCGAACGATTGAGTTTCATGCTCTTGTGAGGTCTCCATTCTTAACAGACAGAGTCGTGGTCACAGCTTTGTATCTAAGCTTAGGTGCTACACGAATCCTTGTATTGTTCTGTGTTGACTGCGGTGTATTAGGTTCATAACAAACGCAGTTATGAAATGTATAATGCACAGTACTATAACATGTATAACTTAACTGCTCAACTGCGAAAGGTTCAAACAATAATTGTTGGGTTCACTTGGAACAACAATTTCCAACTGGAAACATCCATAGTTGTGTTAACCTTCAAATTAACACTTGGCTCCTTTGAGCCTGATAGAGTTCAGTTCTCTTATTCTCCCTCCTCCTGTAGTTTTGAAATACATTGTTCTCCTCGCGACATATCGAAATTGTCATTTACAGTCTTTTATCGCGATTACTTTTATGAGACACATTGTAATCTATAATTTTTCTGTTTTTTGGTAATGTGCTAATGCACAAACAAATGAATACAGGTCTGAGTAAAAAGGAATTAACCTTTACAAATTCAATTTGTTTGGTTTCTTAACTAATCTCCCTCTAATGGTAGTCTGGCTTGGGTCTAACAAAATACTTGGGTGGTGCACAGTTGAGTCATATGGTTCATTTGTGTTTAGATTAAAACGAACTCGCTTAGTGCGTTTCTCTGAATGCGTACTGGCTTCATCGCTATGTGATTTCTCATGTCCTTGATCACCATCGCGTTTTGCTTGCGCATGCTCGCTTGCCATCAAATGTCTGCGATTTCTGCGCAAGATTGCGCCCTGTTCAGTTGTTATAATATAAGACCTTGGCATAGTATCTGCGCATTTTTCTTTGATAATGGCAGGCATCCACAGACCGGTTTTGTGGTCCTGGACTCTAACATGCTGCCCGACCTGTAGCGGTGGTAGATCATGTGCGTGTTTGTCATAGTGTTGCTTTTGCGCAATTTTCTTTTGTTCAAATCTGTTGTTGATTTGGTCTTTGTTTGGCACTGCATTTTTTATTTTAACTGGGAGGTTGCCTTGTACCTTCCTTCCATACAGCATCTCTGCTGGGCTTGGTATGATGTTGTCGACTGGAGTGGTACGGATGCACAACAATGCCATATCAACATCTAAACCGCTCTGTTTAGCTTTTTTCAGCGTGTTCTTAACGGTTTGAATTGTTCTTTCAATAAAACCATTGGACTGGGCATAATGTGGCGATGAAGTCACATGTTCAAATCCCCATGTGTCGGTGAACTCCTTGTAGAGGGCAGAATCGTAATGACTGCCGTTGTCACTTACAACTTTTTGGGGTATGCCATGTTCAGAAAAGAGCTGTTTTGTTGCTTTGATTACAGCTTGGCTTGTACAGTGGTGTGGCATTTTCCTCACAAATGGGAATTTGGTGTAATAGTCAGCCACTATGAGGTAGTTGTCTCCTTCAAAGAAGAATAAGTCTGTACCGAGGACTTGCCATGGGCGCGTTGGTATCTCATGTGGAATTAGAGTCTCCTTTGTCTGGGACCTTCTATGCTCCTGGCAAGTGTGGCATTGATGAACCATATTCTCAATGTCCTTGGTGATGTCTAACCAGAAGACAGCATCTTTTGCTCTGAGCTTTGTTTTTTCAATACCCTGATGTCCTTCGTGGAGCTTAGTCAGGATGTGATCTTTCAGGCTTGTTGGAATAACTATCCGCTCCCCTTTTAGGATCATTCCATTTTCTACAGAGAGCTCATCCCGAAAGGACCAATAGGACCGTATTTCCTTTGGCATTTTCTTCATTCTATCAGGCCAGCTTGTAGTAATGATCTCTATTAGCTGAGGCAAATGAGGATCCTTGGCAGTCTCTGCCTGTATCTTGCTGAGTCTGTCTGGAGTGAATTGTACGAAGTTGATCTGAAGATCAAGATCTATGTGTGCACTGTGTGCGCTCGGTAGTCTAGACAATGCGTCCGCTAACAGTACCTCTTTGCCTGGGCGGTACGTCACTGTTACATTGTATTGTTGCAGACGAAGTAGCATTCTTTGCAATCGTGGAGGTGCTGCAGTGAGTGCCTTTTTCTGGATCATTTCTAGTGGCTTGTGATCAGATTCAACAGTGAAGTGTTTTCCATACACATATGTGTGAAATTTTTCACAACCGAAAACAACTGCTAGGAGCTCGCGCTCGATATTTGCGTACCTCTGCTCAGTATCGCTGAGCGATTTTGACGCGAAAGCGACAGGCTTACCGTCCTGTAACAGCGCTGCGCCAAGACCGCGCATGGATGCATCAACCTGAATAACAGTTGGTTTGTTTGGGTTGAAGTACTGTAGTGTTGTAACCTCGCAGATCTTCTCTTGGATATTGTGGAAACATCTAGTGTGTGATGCGTTCCATTCAAACACTACATCCTTTTTGAGTAGGTTGCGTAGATCTGCGGTCAAATCTGATAGATTTTGTATGAATGGTGCCAGATATGTCACCATCCCAAGGAATTCTTGAACTTCCGTCTTACTCTGCGGCGGTTGTAGAGATTTGATGCTCTCAACTTTTGCTGGGTCAGGATGTGCACCATGTTTGTCGTACACCACACCGAAGAAGTGTATCTGGTTGGTTTTGATGGCGCACTTCTCACTGTTGAGACTCAGCCCGAATGAATTGGCTTGTTGCATGAGATTGTGGAGGTTTTTATCGTGTTCTTCCTCTGTAGAGCCATATACAATGATATCATCAGCGATACCCATTCCTGGGCAGCTTTCTAGAAACTGATCCATCTTATGCTGAAATACGTCTTGTGACATCACTAGACCGAATGGCATCCGTTGGTATACATATCTACCGAAAACCGAATTGAAACAGGTTAGAAGTTGGCTTTCTTTGTCAAGCTTCACCGACCAATATCCGTTTTTCGCATCGAGCTTGCTGAAATAATTTGCCCCACTGAGATTGTGTGTGATTTCTTCTACGGTAGGAGATCTATGATGACATCTTTTGATTGCTTTATTTAAGTCTTTTGGATCAAGACAAATGCGTAGTCGACCATTCTTTTTTTGTGAAATGGCGATGCTACTCACCCAATCTGTTGGTTCTGTGATCTTTCTTATTACGCCTAGGGCTTCCATTTCGTCCATCTCTTTTTTCAACTGGTCCCTTATGTGGATGCTGCATTTTCTTGGAGCATGTATCACAGGTACAGCGTTTTCATTCAGATGTATATGGTACTCACCCGGGAAGTCTCCGATCTTATCGAAACCATCAGGATATTGACGCTTCAGGTCTTCCGTGTTTACAATGGGTTCCTGTACTCCCTTTTGTATTTGCTGTGTTCTCATGTCACAGTGGATGGTGATAAGCTTTAGTTGTTTTAGAGATGGTAATCCTAATATGGCAGGACCTTCCGTTTCCACAATGTAGAATTTTGTCGTAATCCATGTTGTTTCATGTGGTGCCTTTATGGTTATGTTAATTGCCCCATAATGTTGTATCTCACTATTGTTGTATGCAATGAGCTTTGTACTTGGCTGTTTTTTTATGGTTATTCCTTCCTTCGGGAAACCATCGGTGTCCAATTTTCCTGGCCATATTCTGCGGAATGTGCGGATCGGTAGGGTGTTCCCCATGGCCCCTGTATCTAACTTGACCTTTAGGTTTGCGTTACTTTCATTGCTCCTTTTGAATTTTACTGTAGTGAACGCCTCTGCGTCCTTCACCACGTTCATTAGACCGACCGTGATATTATCAAAAGTGAGGTCCCCTAGCTGTTGCTCCATGGTGTCATTTGTTTTCATCGACATGTGATCTACTGGGCGTTCCGTGTTACTGTTAGATGGGCTTCTGCGTCTAGTATGCGGTGAATCTCGTCGTCTACCGCGCCCGCGTGTATTGTGCCTACTCGCGCTTCTGCGTCTTTCACGTGGTTGATTGTCATACCTTTTATTAGCTCTTGTATGACATTTCATACTCCAATGGCCTATTTTCTGGCATTTATCGCATTTGCTGAATTGTGCAGGGCAGTTTGTAATACCTGTGTTGTGTTTAAGTCCACATCTGCCGCATGTCATATGCTGGACAGCGTGAATGGACATCGCAGTAGGTGTCCTTCTACCTTGAACATGTGCAAGCTCGTTTACGTGTTGCACAGTAGCTTCGAACATGTTTCCGCATTTTATGGCTTCATTTAAGGTGTAACTTTCATCTTTTTCCAGAAGTTCTGTCTGTAACCTTATGCTGCTGCACCCTGCAATGATTTGCTCTAACACGCGCTCTTCTAGTGCTGCGGTATTCACAAATTTGCATTTTTGCGCTTGTAAGTTTATCTGTGACACAAATGCATCAAATGACTCATCTGTAGACCTACCCTGGGTTATTTTTTTGTAATTTAAGCCTGTCAATTCGAAAATTGCTTTTTGGACTGATATGGTCATGAAATTTGTCCCATACAATGTCTGTGTCTTTTTTCTGTGCCCCCTCAAGTGCCCAACTGTTGTAAATTTTAATTCCTGTTTCACCTGTAAATAGCAAAATGTGATCGACCTGTTTCTCTTTTTTGACGTTTTTTACAGAAAAATAAAGATTACATTGTTGCTTGAACAATGAGATCGAATCTGGGTCACCATTCCAGTTCATGCGTGGCGTGAAATCTGCCATCGTATCGTGCTAAAACGTGCGTGGCTGCGTGGCTACGTGGCTGCGTGGCGACTTGTCACGAACGGCTGTACGAACATGCGTGACCCTTGCGTACCGTGAAATCAGGGATTTTAAACTCTATAGTTTATGACTTTATGAACTAGTCACAATAATATGAAGTTAAACTTTCGATCTCAACACAAGAAATATTTACCTGGAATTTTCAGGTGTTACTACACCTTTCATCAGCAGACTAATGACTCGACTTGACCTTTTGGAGGTGTGACGTCAGAATCGGGTCATAGACTCTTAGTAATTTGTACCTGCCCCCGTCTTTGTTGAGTGATGGTTGGTTGGCTCTGATGTAAATAGCCTCCTTGACACCTCTCTCGAACCAACGAGGATCCCTATCCAAGATTTTGACTTTCTCTAAGTCAACACTGTGTCCTGGTGACTCAATATGGATGTGTTGGGATACCTCGGACGAGGTGGAACTAGGACGCCTGTGCTCTAGAAACCGGGTCTTTAATGAGCGTTCGGTTTCTCCGATGTATGATTCGGAGCAAAGACCCCGGGTAGTCTGACCCTGACAAGGGATCATGTACACTGGGCCTACAGTGTCCTTCTTCTCAGTTTTGTCTTTTGGAGAGACCAGAAGTTGGCGTAGTGTGCGCGTGGGTTTGAAGTATGCGCGTATCCCGTAGTTTCCGAAAATCCTGCGGAGAGCCTCTGATGTGCCCTTGATATAAGGCAACACTACGTGTCCTTTTGTCTGTTTCTCACTGTCTTTAGTTTTCGGTTTGACCTTACCCTTAGGTTTGTTGACACGGTCAAATGCCCACTTCGGGTACCCACACTTGGTCAATGCTTTATCGACGTGCTGCTTCTCTGTTGCAATTACCAAGAGTCTATGACCCGATTCTGACGTCACACCTCCAAAAGGTCAAGTCGAGTCATTAGTCTGCTGATGAAAGGTGTAGCAACACCTGAAAATTCCAGGTAAATATTTCTTGTGTTGAGATCGAAAGTTTAACTTCATATTATTTATCACCAACACAGATGAACTTTCATTCTAACTAGTCACAATGTTGTTATTGTTCAACAATAATCTTGGGTTGATCAGGCAACTTGAGCAACTATGAAAACGGCTTTAAATCAGAGCTATTGATCACTCAACTCGACGCTATACATGCTACGGCGATTACGGCTTACGTGCATTCGTGCAGACGACCGAGAAGAAGTATTTGACTCTTCCGCTCTCAATGTCACATTATAGTTTTATTCTTGCATCTGACGCTCACTTACGGCGAAGATTTTAGTGCAGGATTTCTTTCCACACTGCTGCCACCATGAAGGAATACTCTCTGTACTCCATAAGATGTAATATGAACATAATATTTATTCATAACAATGTGACTATCAGTTGACCGTGTCGGCCATGATTAGGCAAGTTGGTTACCCAGTGAATGGTATAGCGCCCTCCATATATGTAGGGCCAAGAGGCGTAGGATGTGACACGTACGAGGCTACGTTATCAAATGCGAGAAACGATGTTGGTGATTGCGAAATAACGGTCTCTGGTAAAATAATGTAATCTCAACTACATTTTTAATAAATGCGAATTAAAAATTCAGGCATACTGAAAGTATTAGCGGTCGGTTGGATATTTAACAATACCAATGACCGGTGAAAGACACTCTGGCGAACACTAGAGGCACACAAGTTGCTGGTAATACTGAATTCGTGGTAGGAGTGTGAGGCAGGCATCCAAACATTGGCCATTTAGTGCGATAGAGACTGGTTCAAACTCTGTCAACTCGACGGAAAGAGGATGTTTGAATGACAGAATTGAAAAGAGGGGTTTTAAGGGAACATTTTCATTTAATTTTGCATTGAGGGCTTTGGTGAGGTTTTCTCTCATCCCTTAATGAAACGTCAATTAGACAAAGAGCCTATAGGACACCTCACTCAAGTTATATAAAGTCTGTCACATTAGGATGTAAAATAGGAGCCTTATTATTATGCAGTATGATAAAGGGGGAACCCACTTTTTGGTTCCATTGTATAGTGTAATTCAACTAGGCAAAACATCCAGGGTTCAATAATCTAGGTCCCCAGCTGGAGAACACCTGTCTTTGTAACATTCCAATGTTTGGAAAACAAACTAGAAGTCTATTGAGAGATTGCACCTGGGTTCCACTCTATGAATAAATGCATAAATTAAAATTCCAATAAGCTGGGTTTTTTTTCATTTAGCCCATGTGTTTTCTAGCCACTTTTGATTCCAGCACTGAGCGGACAAGAAGTCATATTATTTTGTTCTGCAACAACCAAAGTTGTTTCGTCCTTTATTTCTTCACAAGTTTCACAAGGCGTGGGTTGAATTCTTGAGAGAAGCACATTTAAGCCGGGTGCCATAATATTTATTCAATGGTATAAGAACAATTTGGCTAGACATAATATTGTGTGTGAAGTTATACTGATCCAGGAAACATGTCTGTGGAAGTTTAAAAGCCTACCAAGATTTTGACGAGGGCAGCAAATTGCAGGCGTGAACCGCTTTGATCCACCCACTGTAGCTGTAATGACGATGTTGGTTTAGTTGGCAAGAGAAGTAACCATTTATCACGTTTTTCTTTGGGTTTTGATGATAGCGGATGCAAGGACCGAAAAGACGAGTGCCATAAATCGCCACACTCGATGTCGGACGAACCATAAGGCTTGAGACGCTGATGAAGCCAGGAATACAAATATGAAAGAGTCGCTTGTATAGACAATATTAACACTTACCCTTTGTGTTTAAAATACAATAGCTTTGACCCATATTAAATATTGTGGAAAGTAAGAAATTCCGATGAGGTAACACAATTGTTTGACAACCTCTCTGGTATGTACCAACCTTTTGTATAACAATCCAGGCACATCGAGATTCAAAGAAAATCAGCATAGAGAAACTTTGTAATATTATTTTCTCTTTTCTACCATTTTGTAAATGTGGAATATTATTTTATGTCTGATAACGACAAGAAAACTGCACAGAATAAATTGATTTATATTATATTACACTTTTTGAGATATTGTGAATCACTTGATTGGTAATAATTTATTGTATATCTGGATAGTACTAGGCTAACTAAAAGCTAAATTGTTAAACGCCCCGCGCTCTTGACAAAGTCAAATATGAAATTGTATAGTCATGATAGTAGGAGCCCCAGCTCTAAATTCGGCTTTGCCACCTGACGCTCGGAAGAAAAGACACCGGACAGAAAGGTCGTGCCGATGCGCCGTGACAAGAGAGGTAAAAATAGCTATTTATTTTCAGCAACAAATTTTTCAGATTTCATAAACAATAATTGACAAACAGAATAAACGATAATTTCGCATGATGCATAACGATTATGATATACGACAAAGGAGGAACGAAAATGTAAACCTCCCGCCGCAACTAGAATTCACAGAAGAGGATGAGGACAGAAATAATGAATTCAATGAGTATAAACGCCAAACCAACTCAAAAGTCAAATGTTCACATGAAAAAATTCTCTACTCGACTGATATAGAGCCGGAGAAAATGTATATAACGAGAATTAATTTGAAACAGACAAAACGAGACCTTGTGGGCAGAACACGCAAATTAAGCATGATTAGATTTTCAATTGTCAACCTTATTTTAACTTTTCTGTTTAGACAATTGTTTACATGTACCCTAGAATGTACTGCAAACTTTACATTATACAAATAATTTGAAGCACATTGACTATAACATGCATAATGCGGTGTTCACATCTTTCATCATAATTATTTAGGAATAAACATACATTATACACGAATAAACCGGTTAAAACAAATTAAAACAAATTTTACACATTTGAGACAAAGAATACAAATTGCATTTACCTTTGTGTACAATACACTTTGAATGAATCATACATTCTTAATCGTTAAATTTTCAAAAAGTAATAATTAGTTATTATTTAGTTGAAAATAAGCCTAAACTGCTACTACGTAAAACTTAAAATAGAAGCGAAAAAACTCAATTGAGTTTGTCGCAGGCGCCTAGGATTTATTATAATTAAAATGTTTAAACTACTTTAGGGAGGGATGGTGGGAGTTTTAAATTTCCTAGCGAGCTGAAAAGGCTGTCTAGCCTCTCTCCACAAAGTCATGGAATGAATATAAATGCGATGAGCTGCACCCTCTTTGACGGAGGAGTATGGGTAAACGCGCAAATGCACTGCCATTGGTTGAATAAACAATGGGCTCTGGAGTGAACACGCGCATGAATATCGGTCCTTACTCAAGGGACAAAGTTGTAATTTATATAACAAATTTCTGATTAAAATGGTTTGACCCATGACCTCCGAACATACTCCTAAATTTGTATTTTATGATAATTGAAGAGGTATTTTGCAAAAGGGCCTACATCCACTTTGGCTCCTATTGAGAAAAAGTCCAAAAACTGTTTCTAAATATTCAAGTTGAGCAATTGAAAAACTGAATGGATTATGAAAGAGGTACACTACATACTAATTGAAATTGAAATAAATTTTAAATGTGCTAGTTTTAATTTTTTTTAAATCATGTTTACATTTTTTGAAAATTTGGATGTAGGCCCTTTTGCAACAAAACTCCATCTGTTTGTACATAAAGAAAAAATACCACACACAAAAAATCATTTATTTTAATCATTTAAAATAAATAAGTTTGATATTGAAATGTATAGGTCACAATCATATGTTTCAAGGAAATAAAGTCATTTTTTTCAAAAATACCTACATCTCATTGTAAACAGCCATTGAAGTTGTTGTTTTGTTGCAAAAGGGCCTGTATCCCGATTTAATTCTGGATACAGGCCCTTTTGCAACAAAACAACAATTTCAATGGCTGTTTACAATGAGATGTAGGTATTTTTGAAAAAAATGACTTTGTTTCCTTGAAACATATGATTTTTCCCTATACATTTCTATATCAAACTCATTTTTTGAAAAAATGCACCATAGCCCTTTTGCAACAAAGCTCTTCATATATACATATGTAGCTGCATTTGTCATCTACAAGAATAAAGAGTCCTGCTCTTAAGATTCTCTTGCGAAATTATGTTAATGGCAATGACTGTATGAAATCAAACAAAACAACCCGTTAACACATTATCCATTGTGCGCGTGAGTTCCAGTTTAGTTCTATAAAAACACTCGGTGGAGAAGTTATGTACAATTATCACACATATTGTAAAATCAATCAGACACGGTGAATGTATGTGTTAATTTAATATGTTGAAATTGTTAGAAGTATTTACACTTTCACCTTGCCATCTCGTTTTTAACTTTATTTTTGTGTCATAACAGCCACTACAAGGGCTATGTTGTTGCATGAGACTACCAATGCCCCTACTAATCACTGCTCTATTCTAACAGTTCTTATTCGACATTTTAATTAATAGGGCCATGTGTTTTGAACTCACTACCCAAAAAGGGTGATGGCGTTGCATTTTTGGTAACGAATCATCCATCTCTCTCTATTAACTCAATAACTAAATGTGGTAGGGCTATGGTTGAGGTGTCAAGTGAAAGCCTATTTATCTAGCTACATTGTGTGAATAAATCAGTTATTTATATAACTGTTTGGCTGAGATATGATTGATTATATTGTGAAAGTCAGGGTGGCGGCGGCTGTGGCGGTGGCGGCTGTGACGGTGGCGGCGGCGGCGGTGGTGGTGGCGGCGCTGTGTACGATCTCTATGAGGAATATAGAAAATGTTCCATATTCTACGTTCAATTGTCAATAACTCCACATCCCTGTATGGTACAAACATGATTTTGCTCTCATTTGATAGATTATTTTATATTCTATGAGATTCTGTTTCAACAAAGGTGACAACTATCAATTTGTGAACCAAGTATATAGTGGCGGCGCCCCGGGGGGGGGGGGGGGGGGCTCACGGGAGGGGATTCCACCCACCCCCCCCCCCCCCCCCATTTAAGCATAAAATTGATATTTGTTTGCGCGCTCACGTACATTTTCTTACCAAATTAGGTTAAACTAGACCAAATTTGACAATTTTAGCATCAAACAGCTAAATTGTGTGCGCAACCGCGCATTTTCAAGCCAAATTTGTTAGAATTAGACCAAATTTGACAATGTTTGCGTAAAATGGCAAAACAAATCTATACATTTACTAACATAGTATTTCAATAGGTTCCCAGTGTTTCCCTCAATTTGTAGCATGCAAGTTATCCAAAGACTTTTGTTTGCTATAGTGTATTATCTTTTGTAACGCATTCTATTCTAAATACCAAAACATGAGTTTAATTATTTGACGAAACTCCATGAGCTGTTTTGATAACTGTTACCCTTGCTTCCTGCTCCTGCTCCTGACGAACACCGAAGATGATATCCATGTTTGAAAATGAGACGGAATATCTGAATCCGGGATACGACTTTGTCGCCACATATGCTCTTTATTGTAAGAGCTTCTGGGTTATTGTAATCGGCAATGATTTCGCATTTTGGGTAAATTAAACTTAGCTGTGATGTTATCGTATCTAAAATCTGTAAATAAAAATAATAAATTACAATTACGATAGACTAACTATAGGCCTACCCAAACAAGAACATGATATGGATTCTGATTCTGATCATGCTACGTCTAATTGGTTAAAGCAGTTACTTCCCAGTACCAAAATCATGATGATAAGGCGACGAAATAGAAAACCTAAATGGACCTCTCAGGTTGGGTCAGTCGATCGGGGTGTTCATGGTTTGGGGTCAAAGGTCACACAGGGGTCACGGGAGGTCAAAACGTGATTTTCACTTAAATCGCTCTTACAATTTAGTGAATATTAGTCATATTCCTTATGATCGTACGTAAAATTATTTGGGGTCACTAGGGGTCAAAATGTAAATTTTCAATTCGATCACTTAAAAGCTTGTTAAGCATATAATTAGTCGGGGTGGTTGAGGAAATGGAAAAGGAGGACGTGGAGGAGAAGGAGGAGATAATTTTCTGATATATGTGTGTAAATTGAGCGTTGTCCTGTAATAGAGCTTTCTAATTCTTAGCCTTATGCCAGTTAGTTCTACTTAAAATGATGCAAAAATGCTTTCCATTATTTACTTAAGGAACATTAAAAAATTGTGTGTTTTAACCCTAACTCTATGTTTTTGCGTGTATCGGGGGGAGGGGGAAAAGTACAATTTGTTTAACCCGAAAAATCACCAACCCCCCCCCCACCCCCCCCCCCCACCACCACCCCCACCCCACCCCCACCCCCCCCCCCCCCCCCCAAAAAAAAACCAACTCCCACCCCCACTCACACCAATTTCTGATCAAATTGGTTGGGGTCGGGCCCGTAAAACAGGTTTTGGTTTCGTCTTCTAATGCTTCATAATCAAACGTATGTTGGGCCATTATCTCCTGTTATCCGGAAAAACCTAGTAAGTCTGTTGAACGCAAATTTGAGAACACAAAGGAAAACTATTCCCATATTTTGTCCAGACTGGCTTTTTCCATACTAGGTTCTGCCAGATGAAAAACTGCCGACATGAAAGAGTTTCACACTCTGTAACTTGATAAACTGAAGGGGGAAACCTATTAAGACCAAATGGGTTTTACTCAATTTTACCAACATTTGACTTACTAGATTTTTCCAGATTACATTATGTAGAATAGGACTAAAGATTTCCCTAAAATCGCGGGCACAGGCTAGCTCTATCGTTTTAGTCGGTCATATTACCATCGGCATGATCAGGGCCTCAACTACAATGTACCGCTAAATTGAATTTAATTAATTCGTAAGATTAAACTAAACTAGTATGCTATTGTCGTGACGCCTTTTTTCAATTACGTTTAAAAGATGAAGGCCTATAATATCTAGAAAAGAACCTGTTTAAAGAAATGGGTTAGATATTTTGCTATGTGGGCATATAAGTACTGACACAGTGTTCGGGGAAAAGACGATTATAAAGCTAGACACGGTCACACTTTTCGAAATGCCTTTAAACATTGAAATGCTACGTTTTGGGCCATTCGCCACGGGGCAGTCAACTATATCATGCTGCATGCATTCCAAAAACGTTGCAGACACCCCCTACACGCTTATTTCCTCTAAAGTCAAAATTCACCTCGACATTTGGTATTACGTGTTTGTCCCCCCCCCCCCCCCCCCCCCCCCCCCCCCCCCCCCCCCCCCCCCCCCTCCATTTAGTCCGGGTTAAAATTGAGGGAGGTGCCACCTGGAGAAGGAGAAGTTCTCATGTGGTTTTTCTAGACCAGTTTTTCATGGGGAACAAGAATATCTGAGGTAAACAGGCTGTATCCTGAGAACTTTTCTGTGAGGGCGCTTTTTTCAAAATGGCCGCCAAAATCCCATATAAAGTGTGTATATGGGTTAAATAAGTATCTATGAGGCATGTTTGACCACTTTTTGCATTAGTATTGATTAGAGTTATTCATAAAGAAGCTACTTTTGTATTACATAATCTATAAAGAGGTCCAAAACGAGGGCGCTTTTCAAAATGGCCGCCAAAATCCCATATAAAGTGTGTATATGGGTTAATTAAGCATTCATGAGGCATGTTTGACCACTTTTTACATTCGTTTTCATTAGAGGTATCCACAAAGAATCTAGATTGGTAATACAAAATATATTAAGAGGTTCAAAATGAGGGCGCTTTTCAAAATGGCCACCAGAATCCCACAGTAAGTGTGTATATGGGTTAAATAAGCATCCCTGAGGCATGTTTGACCTCTTTTTGCATTTGAATTGATTAGAACTATTCACAAAGAACCTTCTTTGGTCATGTTGGTTATACAGACTCTATTAAAAGGTTCAAAATGAGGGCGCTTTTCAATTGGCCACCAAAATCTAATTAAAAATGTACATTGAAAAACAGTTTTTTAGATGCTAAAAGCGTAAAAAAAGTTTACTGAATTGGCCTTGTCCTGTTTTCTGGTATGACAAATCACTCACAATGCTGCATAGATGTTATAGTTAATCTTCAGAGTCACTCAGCTCACTGCATTCTGAAAAGTCATCGCACTCATTGTCAATAAACAGTTCCTGCACCTCTTCAGGCATCATTCTATCCACATAGGCTCCATTTCTTCATTCCAACTATTTTCACAAGCATCTGTACTGTGCCTTCATAATTGTTGATGCCTGCTGAACGCCATTCTCTAGCTATGAAAGTTTATGAAGCTGCAGTGTTTGATGACATGGTGGTAATAATGCTATATCTGTTGCTTTTTGCTCCTTCGTTAACTTGCGGTCGAAGATCGCATACCTTGATTCATTAAGGTTTTTGGTCTTCACCCCGTACAACAGTGATACATATTCTACAAGCTCCTCAGACAAATGCGCTGAAAGAACGTCTGATTCATCAAGATGACAGAAAGTGTCCACAAACCTTGGCTTTGTCTCTAACAGCTTCCAGCACATACGTTTGCCCTTGAAAAAAAAGGCCGAGTTGTATTCGTTACCTATAAAGGCGTGGAATCCAACAAGACATAACTTCTGTGTTGCTGTTAGGTCGATGTCACTCAACTTGAATGCCTTTCGGTATTTACCAGTGTTTGTGTCAAGTATCACTCTGTCTCCATTCTCATTGAAATGTGACATTGCAATAACAGCGATGTCTGTCACTAGAATGTTAACGGATGATTGCTATGCCTTCATCGTTACTGCTCAAGGCGTGGTCTGCATGCAAGACGACCTTCGTGTCTGCTTCTTCCTGACTACTGCTAAGATCTGGAACCAAAACAACATCATCTTTTGTGACAAGGAAGCATTCTCTATACCAGGGGTTCTCAACCTGGGGGTCGTGACCCCCATGTGGGTCGTTTGGGGTTTTCCAGGGGTCATGAAGGGCTCATGAATATAGGTTTTGCTCTATACGATGAAAAGTAGACACCGTCACACTTCAGATCAGCTAGTATGCTTTCTTTCTTTTCTATCAACACACTGCGAACTATCTCTATCAGTCTGGTCTTGTTCTCGCCGTTAGCCAGGAATCGGTCATGTGGCAACTTGGGTTGTATTGAGCTTATAATAACTGTGGGTGCCATTCCTCTCTTGTTTCTCTCAGCAGTCTTGGGGATGCTGGCGAAAAATTTGCTGGCGAGACCTTCATATGTATCGTATCAGGATACGATGTGAAAGTTCTGATGAGGGCCATCAGGTAAACGACATAAGCAATAGTATGTTCTTTTGCTGGCAGAATACTCTCAGGATCCATTGTATCTCTTGAATTGTTCTCAACAAGAGTATCCATCAGGACAGTTTTCTGAGTCGTTTGTCTTACCCCATCGGCATTCCCCAGAATTAGTAGGATAGTGGATACTCCAGTGCTTTCTTGAAGTCAACAATTCTGCCATGCTTTGTTGAAGTGGCAAGAAGCTTTCCAATACATCTCGATTAGCTTCAATTACTTTTCCATGTGCCTTCAGATCAGTTGAGCTTTTTACCACTATTTGAAAATAGATTGAGCTTGTTGCGCTTAATAGGGTCATGAAACTTCACTTCTGCTGACTCGAGCCTGTCCTTTACAAAAGTTTCGTGTGCTGACTTGACATTTGGAAGAACAAACTGTGAATGGCCCAGCAGCGGTTGTAGTATGAACCACTTAGAATTCCATGAAGGCAACCAGAAGAGCATATATCTGCTTGAAATACTACATCTTCAAAATCAGATCCAGCTCTCAGGTTTCCCATTACTGCGAAATTCTCCTTCATAAAATGGAAATCATAGGAATTTGGCGGCCATCTTGAAAAACGCCCTAATTTTGGACCGCTTTATAGATTATGTGTTACACATGTAGCTTCTTTTTGAATAACTCTAATCAAAACTAATGCAAAATTTGGTCAAATGCGCCTCATAAATGCTTATTTAACCCATATATACACTTTATATGGGATTTTGGCGGCCATTTTGAAAAGCGCCCTCATTTTGAACCTCTTAATAGATTTTGTATTACCAACCTAGATTCTTTGTGAATACTTCTTATCAAAACTAATGCAAAAAGTGGTCAAACATGCCTCATAGATACTTATTTTACACATTATACACACTTTATATGGGATTTTGGCGGCCATTTTGAAAAAAGCGCCCTCACAGAAAAGTTCTCAGGATACAGCCTGTTTACCTCAGATATTCTTGTTCCCCATGAAAAACTGGTCTAAAAAAACCACATGAGAATTTCTCCTTCTCCAGGTGGCACCTCCCTCAATTTTAACCCGGACTAATTTGACCCCCTTACGAATAGACCTCTCGCTCCCCCCGCCCCCCCCCCCCCCCCCCCCCCTTCATACATTACGCGCATAACGTAATTTGTACGCGTTTATGTAGTCATTCTTACTAAAGGTCGACTGGCGATCCCTGGAGCATACGCTTGTAAATTGCAAGATAAAAAAAATATGTACCTCTTTTACACCGTATATTTTGTACATAGAATAACCCATATTGTATTCGACCTCTATGCAGTCCGTATCCATATTGAACGTCACGCTATCGACTATAGTTGCAATTCCTAGATGAGGCTTTGAGATAAAATATAAACATATGCATAATTAACTATTGTAGATGTGGGGACTCTAGTTGGGACTGTATTAAGACCAGGGAGGTGTTAAGACATACACGACTTACAACCTTTCCTTTCATTATGGTTTATTGTCTTTCTATTGTTGCATCTGCCCATTATTTGTTTGGAAGAGCTCGCTAACATAATTAAAGCGTGTTTCCATTGGGGCACTTCAAAGTGAACGACAAGATTAAACTAAGATTAACCGGTAAGTTTTTAATCCCCCCTATTTTTACTCGCGAAAAGTTAACGCTAAGTAAGTGTATCGATCCTAGTCGATGGGCCACGACATTTGACCTTTTGTAATACCAAACAATGCCGCCCCACCTGAAAAAGATTGCCTTACAATGTGTATTATCCAGCGTAACACGGTTCACGGCACATAACGGTAAGATCAATCGGCTTTCTGTTTCTATTAGGGTTGTTGCGGTGACCGTCGAACATTAAGACGGTACCAGTTTTACGGGGGAAAATGACCAAAGAGTGGCACAATATTGACTTGGAAAGATGACCTGGCAATGTTGTAGCTAAAAACATAGTTATGCAGCATTACTATGTTTTTAGCCCAGATGCACCCAAAGAGCTACCGTATTAATTTTCGACGGTCACCGCAACAACCCTACTGGGAAACTGCCGTTTCTTACCGGTTCCAAACCTGGTTTGTGAAGGTTGTTGGGATTACCCAAAATAATGATTCTTAACGGTACTCTCTTAATTCCAAAGATTGAAAATTCGATCTAAAAGATTGACTTTTCAAACTTTCATAGATCACCGTGAGGGAAGAAACTTTTAAGACTGATATTTTAAAAAAAAAATTGGATTGGAAGGTTTCAATCTGGAAAAGATTGAAGGTATTAGATTGATATGTTCAATCTAATTTGGATTGAAAATTTTCGAATCCAGAATCTAGTTTTATTGGATTGAAAGTTTCAATCATTTTTCGATTGAAAAGTTTTTAATCTGTAGTAAAAGAACCTACAGATTGATATTTTCGTACACACGAATAAATGACTGGCAATTGGAAGAACAATATAATTGGGCTTTTCATTAACATTCTCCCAAAAAATTGTTCATGTGCACAGCTTTTTGTGAATAAATGTTCTTACTTGCCATTTAAATATGAAATAGTTTATGTGCAGATCGAATCATTTGTTGAAATGTATAAATATACAATCCAAAGTGTTACGAAACTAATATGACCTACCTAACTGCGCATGTGCTGAATTCAATCTTTTTCTAGATTGACACTTTAGTCGAGATTTACGGTACAAATATAAATTGCAGTAATATGTATCAATCTTTTTCCAGATTGACTCGAAACTACTCATTGTCACGAGTTTTTATCTTTTTTTCAATCTTAAATCAATCTAATAGATTGAAGAAAAAAAGTCAATGTGTAAAAGACTGACATTTTCAATATTTTGATTTAAGAGAGTATCTGGCTGTTTCCACTGGGCAAACTCACTGGTAATAAACGGTATCTTCCCCAGTTGAAACACGCGCATAGTCATGGTTCAATCACAGCCCGTTATCTAACCTAGAAACCATTATTAAACAAAAGATTTTGATAAAGGTCTCCAGATCTAATAACGGGTCTCTGAGGTACCAAACTATGACTAGTTTGGTACCTTCCGCCGCCTATGACTCCCATACTATACTACTCTCATGTTAAAAGCATATATTTCTATCGTTCTGCACTGACAAGAGTGATATTATCTTTTCTAACGCATTCAAAATGCCAAAATTATTTGACGAAACGCCATGAACTGTGTCCTTTATTGTAAGATTCACTGGGTCCTAGTGATGATGACGAACACCGAAGTTGATATCCATGTTTGGAAATGAAACGGAAAATCTGAATCCGGGATACGTTGACGTCATTTCCGCTCGTTATTGTAACAACTTCTGGGTTTTTCGGCTCGGCACTGATTTGGCATTGTGGGTAAATTAAGGAGAAGTAGGGGTTGAGAGCTCATTTTACTGAAACTATTTTTTCTCCCATATTAAAGGTACTGTTAATGTTAACTTAATAGGGGTTTGAGCTATGCTGAATGCTCCAAACGGTGTGATGGTGTATTATATGTTAGGGATAAATAATAATTACATCGTTAATTTGAAGACTCCAAAACCTGAATACACCTTTCGGGAAAAGTGTACTTAGGGGCAAATTGCCATTCTCTCAAGCGTTTTTACATCGTCTTACATCGATTTTAAAACGGTTTTAAAACGATGTTTTTTCTATTGTTAAAAGCATCGGAAAAAGATCGGTGATTAACACCCCGCCGGAGCCGCCTCTTAGATCAGTCGGGATTACAGTCGATTTTGTGATACCCGGACCGCCCAAATTAACTCCTATATCGTGGAAACATCAGTTGATTGGAGAAATTTATAATTGTACCACAAACCAATTCGTCATTGGTATAGAGACCATTCTTGACTTCTGAAACTTGTTTATGAATCCCTCTGTTCCAAATACTCTTACATTTTGTTCCATGATAACTGAACAATATAAACAAGCAATGTTAACACTGAACCCCTTGGTCCATCATCAATGCAACACTCAATCAATGAGGTAGACCGTCGCCTGTCGATTAGTTATTTTTACTCACTGTGGCCGACCATACAACCTCCCTATATCATTTGATGATAAACACTGGATAAACACCTTTGTTGGCCATTTAACAAGTTTACAGTTACAATACATTAATTATACTATATATTATATCACTCCCAAGGACACCAATATCATCAAAGCCTCAAATATCTATGAAATGTATCGTATACCGTATCATACATAGATCAGTCGGGATTACAGTCGATTTGGTGATACCCGGACATGGAAGGTATAAGTTGGTTTTTTGTTTTAAAATACTAAGGAAGTATTCAATAATCACCAAAAAAAAATGCACAAAAATGTACTATTGGGGAACACTTTTTATAATAGGTTAAAGTTGGAACCGTGAGGGGAAAAATCCCAAAAATACGATATTTGAAAGTTTCAGTCAGACCTTTTTTCTGCTGGGACACTCAATAGTTCATCAGCCATCAAATTATATTCAAGCCTTGCTATTCATAGAGATAATACTACCTCAATAGAGCACAATACAATTCAATACGGATTAGGCCTGGCCAGTTAGTTCTGATAGACTGGATATTATACAGTGTGTTTCAAATGAAAATAAATAGCCCTATCTAATGTATAGGCTTTATCTTCGCTAAAGGCAATATGGTATATTAAAACAGTTATTATGAGTTTACAGTGTTGTTTTATTTTGTGTTTATCCTTTTAACAACAATAAATAAATGTTTCATAATACAACATTGTTCAAGTAAAGTGCATAATTTAAAATACATTTTCATGTTGATAAGGCGATTTTATTTTTTGGATGCAACTACAAATCTTTACAGTGTTGATAACATGTTCATACAAATAAATTTGATTTGATTTGATTTGATATTAATTAGGCGTGTGTTTTGTGCATAAGAGAACGTATTAAAAATATCTATCTATCTATCTATCTAGCCTATTTCACTCCACTGCAGAAGGAAGGCCTCTTCATCAATTTTCCATTTCACTCTGTCCTGAGCTGTCCTCTTCCAAGTAACGTTGCCATACGTTAAAATGTCGTCTATCCACCGTCTGTTTGGCCTGCCTCTTCCTCTGGTGAATGCTCTGGGGATCCAGTCTGTTAATTTATGAGTCCATCTGTTGTATTTCCTCCTGGCTAGATGGCCAGCCCATCTCCATTTTTTTGATTTTATTTCCAGTATGATGTCCCTCACTTTTGTTTTCTTCCTTAAATCTGTGTTGGTCACCCTGTCCCTTCTTGTAACGCCAATCAATATCCTTTCCATTGCCCTCTCAGTGACTTTTAGCTTCTTCTCCAATCTCTTAGTTGTTGTCCATGTTTCAGAGCCATACGATAGCACTGGGGTGATACACTGGTTGAAAATTGGTCGCTTTAGTGACAAAGGTAGCTCTTCATCACGAAAGATAAAGCTGAGCTTACCAAACTTCACCCATGCTAGCTATATATTTTTAAGTATGAATATCTGTCATATATTCAACACATATTGTCTGAGCACTTCATGGGAATTTATCACACACAGATAATAGCAACCAAACATGTTAACAAAATTAGTTATATATGTCATGTCAATAAAATAGTTGAGGTTAAAACCGTTGTTGAGAAATGATAAAGTTAGGTTATTTTCTGTTCTCAATTGGACATAGGGCCTAATACATTTTTCAATCGACAAACCATTATCGCACTCCATTTTAGAATAAATACGAAAATGTCCAAGGTAAAAATCTAATGAAAATGTCCAAGGTAAAAATCTAATGAAAATTATGAAAAATGCCATTACGTATGACATTACTTAAACACCGCAAAATCAAACCTTTAGCTCGGCAACGCTGCATCATCATTAATCAAAGGATATCAAGTAGGATTCACATGTTCTGCAAATATCTTCTAAATGCGTCGTGATACTTTATGATTACTTGAATGTGTCGGAATGTAAGCCCAACATAAAATATAGCATATCGTGATTTTGTAAAATTAAAATACTGTATTGCAAGTTGTCAGATTTTAATTGGCATAATAATTGCACGTTATTTGCTTTAAAAATAGTACACCTAGCACCAAAATGAAAAGGAAGGGTATTTCTCTGAAATGTCGTACAAACAGAACTTATCCTTGCACGTAATTTGCATTCAACATGTTCAATGAAAATCTTTAACTATGTCCAAATAATCAAAATGGCAGTTGAACTTTGTTGAAATTATAGACAAAATATCGTCTCTTTTTTAGACTTGAAAAGACAGCAGCAAAGACAAAATTCCTGCAAATGATACATCATTTGATTAAAAAGGTATCCGTGAGACAGTTTCCAATATAAACCAACAAGTTAATTATATGAAATTAGTTTAAATAATTTTTTAAAAAAACACAGACTAATTTTCCGGAATTCTCAATCGATAGTTAAATTGAAAAATAATAAAAGGACTCATTAAGAATGTTGACGGACCCAATATTAACAGATCTGTTCTCTTGTTTGAGTTGTCAGTGAATACAATTTATTTTCATTATACGTACTCGGTGTTCTCTCTTAGTCTTCAGAGGGGTAAACACATACCCCCCCCCCCTTTTTTTTGACGGCGTTTCGCGGACAATTTGGCTAATTTGACCCCCTTTTTCGCACAAAAACGCGGGCATTTTGACTGACATGACTGAAATTAGCCTCCCTTTTCACCATTTCAAGGCCATTTTGTATATAGTCCCCCCTATTTGCGCAAAAACGAGGACACATCTGGTTCAAAATAACCATTTTCCTATTGTCGAGACAATTTGATATGACACAATACTCATTTTATTTCTTCGCGGGCATATAACCTCTCCAAAAAAACACCCCTTGATATCGCGGAAATATCATCCAAAATGACCCCTTAGTTTTGGGAATCGTGGACATAAAGCCTTAAAAACACCCCTAATTTGGGGAAATCGCGGACATAAATGTCACTAGTGCCCCCCCCCCCCCCCCCCCCCCCCCCCTTTTCCGCGATTTTGGAACAATCATGCGTACCCAAAGTCGATGTTAACTGAACCTATCGGACCGGGGATCGGTTAAAATGATCCGTAATTTGATTCGACACTAGCCCCTTACCCGGGTTTGGATGTTTCTGATCATGAGTAGGCCTATCTCTGCTATACTATTATAAATAATCATGGATAAAAGAAAACATTTTAAACTACTTACCAAAAGCCAAAAAGTATTTGAAACGATTTTAATTTGCCCGTTTTACCAACTGAACGAGACGCCCCTCCTCCAAATAGGAATCCCCTCCCTTAAGAGAGGAATAAACCGTTTAGGGATTATTCGTAACTAATGACACGATAGCGAACCCTATTTCAAATTAAGGATAGCGAACCAAATCATTGATCAATTGTTCAACGGAGTGTGCTTTTACCAAACTGTATCATATTCAAATGGAGTATACACGGTTCTTGTGAAATTGACGACGCAACCCCCCCCCCCCCCCCCCCCCCCGTTAATTATAACGGGTTTTAATTTATCAAAACGATAGGCAAAAAAAACATCCAAAATTGAACTCAAAACTCGACGTTTGAGGCTCAACTGAGGTGTAAAAGTAGAACCTACGGATCTGAACAGAGGCGTGAGATGTATTATGTAACACACATCCCATTGACAATTAATAATGTGAGTGCCCGCCCAAATTAACTCCTACATCGTGGAAACGACACATTTCAAACACTTATAAAGATAATCAGTTGATTGGGGAAAGATGTACCACAAGCCAATTCGTTATAAATTCCAAGACCATTCTTGACTTCTGAAACTGAACAATATAAACAAACAATGTTTTAAAACACTGAACCCCTTGGTCCATCGCTAATGCAACACCTAATAAATGAGGTAGACTGTCTTCTGTCGATTAGTAATTTTTACTCACTGTGGCCGACCATACAACCTCCCTATATCATTTGACGATAAACAACGGATAAACACCTTTTTTGGCCATTTAACAAGTTTACAGTTACAATACATTAATTATACTATGGTCACGCGTTATGAACTCGCCTCCCAATAGGGTGGTGCCGTTACATTTTTTAGCTTCATGCTGTCATTTTCCTCAAATATTTTTAAAACCACAAAAGCTATCTCAACAAATTTGGTATCATTTTAAAGCCCTAATAACAAGCTATCTGCCTGCCAAATGGCATTGGTATAGCTAATACAGAAAGGGAGATACAGCTGTTTGATGTTTGGGGACCAGGGGTGGTGCTGGAAGGGGTGTTTCTGGAAGGGGTGCCGCCTGTACAAACTCAATGGGTATAATCCCATGCTTTGTTCTTTTTACAATAACTAGTCATCCCCTAATGTTAAAAACACAATTTTGGTCCCATTTCAAAGGATATTTAGTAGTTATTAGGTATGTGGTTCAACAGACTTGTCAACTATTATTAACAACTAATTAATTATGGATAAGACAATGATCATCAGCTTTCTTCCTATTCGCTACACAGTCAACATGAATAATCAGCCTCAATTTACCGGATTTATAAAAATGACTATAACAGAAAAAGTGTTCAATCTATGATAGTAAAAGTATACATTTTTGGAAAGCTTGTAACTAGAGGAATTCAGAAATGCCGTTTATATCAGGGAAGGGTTCATCCTTAAACAAATATTTCTGAAAATTCTAAAAATATATAAAATAAAAATTTGAGATATTCACTAGCCGGTATAATTACCATACCGACGTAGTAACTTTGACAAATATATATCATCTAATGGGTAATTTCATGAGGAATTCAAATATGTAAACAAAATAATGATAGGGATAGGTATACAAAATATATGGATCTCAAATTAAAAATTAAAAAACTCTGATATTTTCCGAACAATTTCGATCATACCATTTTAGTTCTTGGTCGTACTATAATTTTAATGACATATTTGGTTTCCTCATGCAATTTCCCTTCAGAAAATGTATACTTTTACTACCTCAGGGGGGTATACAAGCAAATATAAATGTGTAAAGTTAAATTCATGTCGCGAAAGCCAAAATCCGTGTGTAACGCGAAAGGAGGCGAGCTTAAAACACATGACCCTATATATTATATCCCTCCCAAGGACACCAATATCATCAAAAGCCTCAAATATCTATGAAATGTATCGTATACCGTATCATACACACAACATGCTCTTCGTTTTGTATTTTGAATTGAGAATTGTATGTACACACAGCTCGTAGTCAAAGTGTAGACACAGCACGTCGTCATTTTCATGGAAAGCCATCGTGTCAATATTTCTAAAAACGTAATAAACACACCCAACTTTAAACCCTAATTCCAAGAGTTCCCCAACAGTCACTTTTTGTGCATTTTTTTTGGTGGTTGTTGAATACTTCCTTAGTATTTTAAGATAAAAAAACAGCTTACAGAGATCGATGTCTTAGTCATTACACCGATCGACAGCTCTAACATACAACATGCTCTTCGATGTGTATTTTGCCTCAAATATCTATGAAATGTATCGTATACCGTATCATACACACAACATGCTCTTCGTTTTGTATTTTGAATTGAGAATTGTATGTACACACAGCTCGTAGTCAGAGTGTAGACACAGCACGTCGACATATTCATGGAAAGCCATCGTGTCAATATTTCTAAAAACGCAATAAACACACCCAACTTTAAACCCTAATTCCAAGAGGTCTCCAAGAGTCAATTTTTGTGCATTTTGTATGGTTGTTGAATACTTCCTCAGTATTTTAAGACAAAAAACCAGCTTAAAGCGATCTATGTCTTGGTCATTACATCGATCGACAGCTCTACTCTCTACTTATCTGGCGATAACAATAGAACTATTGTAGTACTGTCGATGGCTCAATTAGTCGTCTAGACATATCAATTAGGCTACCGATCATCACGAGTCTAGAATGTTGTTTACTCTCACTATATTCATCATGTACAGATCTAGAAATAATCTATATAATTATCCCAGTCCTTGTTCCTCGCAGCATTGCCATGGTCTTGTGAAAGAAACCTATTTCCCCCTTCATTACTACTTACTACTTATGTCGTTCTCGAACGGTCCTCGTGATGGCTCGCCAAACTACTCTGTCCCTCATGCATGCTTTCATCTCCTCAACCTTCAGTCCTGTGTCTTTCGCCAAGACGTCCAAGTATGTTAAGGCTGGGCGTCCGACAGATATATGTCCGTGCTTGGGCCTCCAAAGCAGAAGGTCAGACACTATTTCTTTTTCTCTTCTCATGCAATGCCCGGCAAATTTCATCCTTCGGTCTGTGATGTTTTCTGATACCTTTTGTAATTTTCCATACAGGTCTTTGTTCGGTACCTTGTCTTTCCAGCTAATGTTGAGTGCAGTTCTCAGCATTCTAGTGTAGCACCCATCTAGAGATTTCTTAAGTCTGTTGGTGATGGTCCATGTCTCAGCTCCATGCAGTAGAACACTTTGAACAGTAGCTTGGAAAAGTCTGATTTTTATTTTTCGACAGAGGCTGGATTTCCACACTTTGTTCAGAGCATTGCAGGCCTTCCAAGCAAGTGCTTTGCGTATTTTTATGTCATGCTGGCTACTACCAACCCAAGCTCCCAGGTATTTGAACGTTGTCTAGGTTACTTCCGTCAGAGGTTTTTAGCTGTACTGCTTGTGTTTGGTGAAATACCATACATTTGGTTTTCTTGGCATTCATGTGGAGCCCAGTTTTGAGTGCTGCTTCCTCAACATATTTCAGCAGCTTCTGTGCCTGCTCCTTAGTGTCAGATAGTAACGCTACCCAATGGTATTTGGGGAGCTGCATTGAAAAATGGTGGATTTTACAATCTAAGTGCGGATAGGTTTGCGCTAGAAATTGGCAGCACCCTAGTTGATGCGACCTGATTCTGATGATTCACCAGCAGCGAAATTACAGCGCTTTGATCACTTTGAAAAGGCGCTATATAAATACTAATTATTATTATTATTTATTATTATTATTATTATTATTGTATGTCTTGGCCACAATAGAGTTTAGACATATGCCTCTGTAGTTTCCTGCTTGACTTAGGTCACCAGATTTTGGGACTGGAATCAGGTTCAATATTGCCCACTGGTCATGTTTTTGCTTTTCTAGGAGGACCTTATTACAGATGTCCAGTATTATATCATCAAGATTGCATCTTGTCAGGAGTTCAGGTGTAATGTTGTCCTCTCCAAAACTTTTCCCCTCCTTGATAGATTTCTTGGCTTTCTGGTACTCGGTGTTATTGAAGGCAGTACACTTAATTGGTAGTTCTTCGAAAATCTTTGGGATGTCTTCATCTTTGTCAGTCACTACCGGTGGATTTCCTAGGAGTTGTTGGAAGTGGCAGTACCAATTGTTGACACGTTCTTCCTTTGTCTTTCCTTTCAGGATTCCAGTCCTAGAGGTTTTCCTTCCACTTTACTTCGTTAATGAGCTCCCAAGATAATCTGTGTTGCATGTTTAGGGTTGCCTTTTCCACTTCTTTTAATTTCTTGTCCAGGTATTCAGAATTGACCTCATCATAGGCTTGGTCGAGTTCCCGTTTACCTGCTTCAAACTCATGTGCAGACCCTTCATTCCATTGAAATAAATGCTGAAAACGTAAACTATTTGTATAATGGAGGAGTGATTACGGAGGGGGCGTAATATACAGGGTGGTTCAATAAAACCCTTGAAGCCATTTTGTTTTAAATTCTGTAGATTTAAAATAATTTTTTTTTCAATATTTATCAACTACATGATCTTGACCATCTATGCTGAAAATATCGTTACAAATAACCTTACGGTTGCAAAATAACAGCTATTTGAACAAAGTCTGTCCCATTTCACTCTGTCCACGGGTACTGAACCACTGATACTGAACCACCCTGTAGTTACCATCGTGTTTGGTGGAAGTATTATTCTGGGATTTGAAAGTATTTATCATTTTACTGGGATGGGATGCATGAATGAACATTAATTATATTTATACAAAAAGTGAAGAGTGAAATATATAATCCAAGTCATCATCAGTTCAGACGGATATTATTTCCGACTTATGTCCTTTCCTCAATTTTCGATACGATGTTCCCTATCAATAGAATATAAGGGTCTTGGCTGGTTGTCAACTGTCACATCGCATATCATTTTGGCCTGTAACCATTTTGAACATGGAACCACTATACAACTTGCGACATTTTCCCGGGACATTTCACGCTCAATTCTCACAGCCCTAGTGCACGTAATACTGAAGCAATTAGAGATTGCACAGCAACCACAAGAAGCTGGAATCCTAATGAACAATTCGTATTGTTTAGAATGCTAATTGCTTCATTTTTTTTATTTTGAAAGATGTATGGGGATCAGCAACGCGTAAGAAATGTGATGCATAAATAACCCCATACTAAATATATCTTTATCCACGACTTTGTTAGCATAGTGGCCACGCTCTAGCGCTCCCACGCAGGAATCATTGGTTCAATTCCTAATCATTATTTCTTCTCTGTCTGTTTTTCCCCTTTTTTCTGTTCTTATTTTTTCTCTGTGTCTCCTATTTCTCTGTTTTGTTTTGTTTTGTTAACGTTTTTGTTTTGTTATTTTTTAATATTTTTTATTTATTTTTCTTGGGGGAGGGGCTTTGTTATTCATTAGACCTATTATTGTTTTATCATTTTTTTGAAATCATGTAAACCTATCCATATATTTGAATGCGCATGACAAGAAATTAATGAACTTTGTTCTAAATTAATATTTACAGATAAGGCCAGAGATCAAATCTATCCTGTTCTAAATTAATATTAATTACAGATAAGGCCAAAGAACAAATCTATCCTGGATAAAAATCAAACTTTAATTCGTCAACAAACGCCTCGAAGATCGAATCGTGCACATTGGACTCGTGACGTCATTTTATCAGTCATGATATTGGTCTCCAGGCAAACAGCAGTCTAGCAAATATGCATTTTTTGATACAAGCTGATGAATTAAGCTTTATTAAGTGGTCGGGATGTACGTATTACCGCGTAGGCCTAAACTGTTTGTGTTCACTTGTTGCGGTAGCTTAGAAAAATACAGTTAGTCCTATAGTACTACTGACATTTTCGAAAGGAAATAATCATCCAATAAAATATAACACAGAGACAGACGAGACCTACCTTATATTCCGCCAAAACAATGTGATACGGTAATATGACCCAGGGAGGTCAGAGGGCGGCGAAATTAGTCTCGTCCACGGATATCCAATTGTAATTATCTAACGTACGAGGCTACGTTATCAAATGCGAGAAACTATTTTAGTGATTGCGAAATTACAGTCTCTGGTAAAATAATGTAATCTCAACTACATTTTTAATCAATGCGAATTAAAAATGCAAGCAAACCAAAAGGGAGTAATTCTGTTATACCCTTCTCAGTGGTTGTCATAGTACGTGATTGTTAAGAACGACGCATACGAACGCAGTGTCACGAGTATATTGTTTTCGTTAGCCTAAATCTGGTAACATTGGCTCCGCATAGAAAGCAAGTGTTATGTAGTGATTTGTCTGTTACAACCTTCTATTTTTTCAGTCCCGACCCTTTCCCTGGAAAAAAAAGGCAATTGGAGACACACAAAATGGATAATGTGCAGTGTTAGCTTGACACCCAGTGTTGCGGATATCATGCGGTCAAAAATATGTTTAAGAACTTGTGTTTTGACGTGTTTGTTTGGCTTGCAATGCAGTATAGTTCCTCTCTGAGACTTCTTATGGATGAAATTTGTTTAGAGCTCATCAACCACCCATCAGCAGTGATCCTGGCGATTTGAGAGTTATATATAAGTTGGCACAGTTGGAGTTAAATATATAGTTGAATTTATAGTTGGAGTTATAGTTAATATGAATTTTATGATGTTAACCTTTTTTATTTTTAGACAAAAAGTAATGAAACGATTGATCAAACTGCTCAATAAAATAAGAGGCATAAAAGAGTTTATTATTATATGTGAAAATAATTACTGCATCAGTGATCAGTCTACAAATACAATTGAGTAACTTTTCACCTAAATCCCAAGCCAATAACTCTCCACTATTTAACTCAATAATCTGTGTGCTAATTCAATCTTTCACCATTCGTTAAAGACCAGCGTTATAAAGGAGTGTGTTCAGACAAGTTCAATCTGTCCTGGTTCTTGCACGCTTGCTTAGACATTAGAAATGGGTGTCAAATTTTGCTGGGTACAAACGAAATGTGTAGTTTGTGCTAAACATCGATTAAAATAACTTTTTACACATGCAATAGTTTACTATTGAATTCCGAGTTTTACACTCTGGAAGTGTAGAAAAGCGCCCGTATGGGTAAAACATGACTTGACACCTTGAGAGTGTAAGATTAATCGTAGTCTCGTGTCCGGACTCCATTTTACATGACAGAAAGCGGATGTGAAGGAGGCTACTGCGCGATGTACACTCTCAGTAGTAAAACACTTCACAATATTGAGCGAAAATCCCATGTAGTACAGCACCATATCGATTATGTTACTTTGCCGTATCCAGCCATGGCGGACGACGGCATATCAATCAGAAACTTCTACTGCAGGAACAGGACTTGAGGAACTTATCCCGGCGTTTGGTAGGTAAAATGTGATATGATTTATAGTCCTGTAGAATAAAATTATAGTCTTATGGGAGTGAAGTAGGTGGCAGATCTGGTCTGAGATCTAGGCCATATTTCCTATACCTATTGCGTATATAATAAACTTAGCGCGTATTATCCAGCTTGTGTAATAACCCAGTGAAATGAAAACATACAGAATCAAAATAAATACTTAACTAAGTATCGATCTCCTAGTTACTGTATGAACCAAAGATCATTGCTGAGCAGCATCTACTACCGGGTGGTTCAAAAAAAAGTTGACCCAAGTTCAAGGAATTTTTTAGACTTTGTGTTTACTTAGTCTTGATCAGCAGTAAGTTTTGAAATTATCCTGAAAAAATGATACATTTATCTTGGTTGGTTCTTCAGATATGGTTCACTACAGAAAATAATAAAAGGGACTGTTCAGGAATACAGCTACAAGACGACCAAAGTCAGCCAAATAACTGTAAACACTGCAACATGCAGACGTAATACACATTGAGCAAATCATGATTAGGCGCATTTAACTAGGTTCATACCGTTTTATCTAATAAACGTGCAGTCGAATATTGCGCTTGCTTTGTACACCATGCATAGTATTACTGATTTTTACACGTTTACCACGAAAACTGTATAAAACATGGGTTTCATGAGACCTGTATCCTTTTTACACGTTAAATAATATGGAAATGAGTTTGTAAAGAAAATACTGCCTAGTTACCGTGTTGTCAATCAATGATTTCTGTGTATTCTAACCGTTGGAACATATAGGACCAGTTGCCCCAATGATGGGGTAACTGGTCCGTGCCAAGTAAAGTTTTTAGTTAGTGGTAATTGGCCTTTTGTTTGGATATTTTTTAACATTGATTATATCTTATATGTAAACAGTTACATGGGTGATATTTTTATAGCAATTCCATAAATATTTACACGAGCTTTAATCTTTTATATCATGAAATATTCTTAACCGGACCAGTTGCCCCATCCTCCCCTACTGAGTCAGGAGGACTCACACTTACCAGTGGCATGTGCAAGATTTTTGTGGTGGGGGACAATGGTCTCCACCCCCCCCCCCCCCCCCCCCCCCCGCCCCCCACTATCACTTCGCACTGTTTTGCACGATTGTCTGTTCTTGAATGCCCGCGTAGCGCGACATTTTTTTCTTTTAGCTTTTTTTGGTTATTTTGTACCCACACGACGTACAGATGGGGATATCTCTCAATTTGTATGCCGACAGCCGACACGACATTGTTTGAATTGTTGAATTTTACTGAAGTATGACTAATATTGTGCATAGTTAAGCATTGAGTTTTCACACCTTTTTGATCACCCTCTTTAGAGGTTTTCAAAACTTGTTTGCACCGCCTGGCCCCCTCCCTCCCCCTTTCGGAACTGTTACACTTTTCTCTTCAGCCTTGATCTTACCACACCAAATGACCTCACATTTTTTTTAATTAACCATAAGGCCACTTTTAAAAAAAATCGATTCTCGTAGCCCCCCCCCCCCCCCCCCCCCCCCCCCCCCCCCCCCCCCTCCTCACTTTGTGTGATATGCCTATGGTCAAAACATTTGTTATATCAATTTTCATAGATTATTGAGTTTCTAAATAGGGGGCCTACTGAAATTCAATGGTTGCAGGCCTAATTATGTATTAATCTACTAACAGTCACTTTCAAGTTTTCATTAAACTCTAGGGGTCTAACCCACATAAAACTTAACATAAAAAAGAGCCTCACCGTTTTCCTTATGCTGCTGAAAGATGCTGGTAATATGAATTTTGCATGAAAACAGCCATATTAATGTGTCAATTTAGTAAAATATAAAAATAAAAACCGCCCTCCCTCTTCACTTTTCAAAGGTCTGTGCTACGAGAATCTAATAACTAATTTTTAAGTGGCCTAATATGACCACATGTCAAGTGGAAATTTAAGCACTCTCCCACCAAAGATCCCTATTTCCTTCAAACATTTGGAAATCACCCAAAGTCTCCATTTTATGACAATGTGGCCACCTATCACTCAATGACCCTATTTATTGGTCATCTTTAGTCTTACAAGGCATTTTTTTACTGTTCCAGAACCCACATCTTTTTGGTTTTACACGGTAGGCCTATTAGATATTTCACGAAAACACGCCAAACTGACATGTTGACGAACAGTGGTTTGCCTAAATCTAGACAGGATACCAACACTTCCCGTATCGCCTGCTATGTGTCAGACGACGATGGACACCAACGGCCGTTAATTTTTGAATGTCCATTGGTTTCAATGTATAACAATGGATTTTGATTATAAGACCCCATCAAATTCATCACACGTTGGAACTAAATCATTTCATCCTAAAACCGCTGGAGTTAGATATTAGTATTATTACTACCAACTCTAGTGTCAGTATCATTTTTTGATCACGTAACCTCGTCCGCATATTTTAACCTATTCAGTTAGAAATGAATATTTAGTGCATATTACTATTCATTAGTATCGTCATAACAAGTAATGTAGACGTGTTCTAGTCCACTCTATGTAATTTTATTTTCAAATTATTTTATATACAGGCTTCATTAGCTCAATCGGCAGAGCGCCGGCTTCACAATCATGAGGCCTGTGGTTCGAATCCCGTATATGTTATGTTTTTCTGTTTGTTATTACATTTTATTTTTAGAAATAGACATTGGATTGCTTATCGTTCGCTATATTTATTGAATGTTGAATGATACTTTTTTCTTTCGCAATTTCACTGTGATAAAGAATGTCCTGTAAATATAATGGTGTTGACTATTAAGTTCATTGAACTATGGAGTCCCTAGCTATTCTATTCATGAACATGGTCTGCAAAGAACAATTGTTATGTAAATAAGAAGCCATGCAATCGGCTTGTCCTTGAATCGATTTTCTTATTTCCTACACACCATTACGATAGAAATGTATGTATATGTATATGTACATGTGTATGCACAACTTTCGAATTGGCTTTAGTCGGCAATATGTTTCAACACAGGGTACGTAGCAATGTTCAATCCTTTGTAAAGTTGAATAGGTAATCGGATTAGGTTATCTTGTTGTTATTCCTTCTCCCTCTACTAATTCCATGATCTCATCAACTCGCGTCCTTATCAACTATCTAATTTAAATATTCATGATATGCAAATATTGCAACGCCCATCGTACGTCGCTGCCAGACGAAGCCATCCATGATTTGATATTCCGATCTTGTATACATTAAAATTAATTTCAAATAAAGAATTATTGATATTTCATGCCATATGTGAGGAAGTCAGTATAATAATACACAATTGCTCACCCCTAATGGTTGACATTGGTGCCACAAGTAGTTTCACGAGTACGTCACATAAGTCTTGGCCAATCAGAAGGCCGAAACTACATGAGCGCAACTCTTAGCCAATCAGAAGGCTGAAACTACATGCGGGCTTACCTGGTCGATTGGGAGGAGAATTCGCTCTCTTTTCCTGCGTGCCTGTTTTGGAACGGTATCGTCGGGGAAATTGTCACATATTAAATCGACACAATCGTTTGTTATAAGTAAGAAGTTGATAAATAAAACGACAAGTGATCAAATATATAAACCCTAGTTGACCAAACGTAAACATCTTGTGTTTCAAACGAGTGAAGTTCTTCAAGAAACAGGCGTAATAAATACGCAACGCAAAGCCAAGGTAAATTTTAGGCAGTAAGCTTAATTTACGCTACCACAACAAGAATAACAATAATTAAACGCTACGCTAGCATATTCACAACGCTAGCATCGTCACATGGTTGGCAGCGGTGTTCTTTTCGATGTTTCAATAAACACCCGTGATCGCCGTTAGAATAAAAGACTGGTGAAGAAATCGCCGAATTCAGCAGTTTATTACAAGTGAGTTTGTTGACGCTACAACTGTTGTACACAATTGTGTATACCCGGTACCGAGATAGGGCTATGCTACTACTACTGACATCGTGATGTGAGGAGAAGGCAGGCTTTCAATGCATGCAATGGTTTGATACATGGTAGTGTGAAAATTTTCACAGATGCTTTTTCAAAAATTGTGTATTCAAAAAATTGCTTTTTCAAAAATTGTGTATTCTATTGTATTGATGTTTAAGGCCTAGTAAAATTAGCCCAGCTTGGAGCCTTTCTATAAATGTAAGGCCTTTACAATTTTATTTGCTAGTATAGTAATTGTGTGATTCATAACCTCTTGGACATGCACATTCGCGCGATATTCTGTGTAAACTACATCCTCATGTTATAATTACATGTATGGTATAAATTGGCAGGCCTATAGGCCTACATGCATGTCTAGGGTATTGTGAGTCAGACTACTCCAGTAAAATCAGGTATATTGGGTATAGGCTATGAATAAAGGATTGGTACTAAACTTTGGCCTAGGCTAAGCAAATTTCATGTCCGGCACTGATCGCGTTCTGCGTTCGCACATCAAAGCTAACAAAACTGACAAAATGTTGGAACCAAATGATCAGGAACCTGAAAATGCCGCGGTTGAAAATCCTTCTATTCAAAACTTGGCCGAAAATAACTTTGTACAAATGAAAAAATTAGAGCTTGAAGTGGCAAAGCTCGAGTACCAAAAACAAAAAGATAAAGAAGAGAGAGACGAGCAAATATCTAGGTTAGAGTACCAAAAACAAAAAGATAAAGAAGAGAGAGACGAGAAAATAGCTAAGTTAGAATACCAAAAGCAAAAAGATGAGCGCGAAGCAGAAGAACGTGGGAAAAAAAGAGAAATGCAAAAACTGCTGCTCGAAAAACAGGAAAGTAAAGAAAAAGAAGACCGGGAAATGAAACAAAAAGAGCTCGAGGTCATGGAAAGAATTGAGATGAAAAAATTAGACGTTCAGCAAGAGGTGTCAAACAGTGAAACAAGTAGTAATATGGGGGGTGCACCAAAAATTAGAAAGATACACTCTAAGACTTGGCGATGGTCAAAACGCGGACTCATTTTTCCCTGCTTTTGAGATCCATGCTGTACGTGAAAGTTGGGATGGAAGTTCGTGGGTGCGAAGGTTGTCGCAATGTTTTGTAGGCAAGGCAAGGGATGCACAAAACACAATTTTAGATCCCGATCATGATTATGAAACCTTGAAAACCACAATTCTTATGGCGTTTCAATTGACACCAGAAGCTTATAGGCAACAGTTTAGAAATGCATCCAAGGGTGAAAATGAAAGTGTGACAGCATTCATTCATAAGCTTAAACATAACTATGATTGCTGGATCAAGTATTCTGCCATCAAATCAGATGATGCAGAAGGCATTTCAAATCTAATGATAAGGGAGCAGATTTTGAAGAAAATACCTGGTGACATGAAAAAACACTTGCTGGATAAGGATGTTGTTGACATAAATGAATTGGCAAAAGAGGCTGAAAATTTTGCAAGTCATAGGGATGAGTACTGGAAGCGAAATCAAGGCCATAGACAAAATCAAATGAGTCAACGGCAACCAAAACAGTATCAAAATTCCCAACCACACGGATCTGTCGCCAATGGGGTGTACAGAAAAGGTAACAATGAAAGACCACAAAATGCATCACACAAACCAGATTTTTACAAAAATAGTGATAGTCAGGGTGCAAAACGTGGTGGTTACAATGGTGATAGTAGGGGAGCAAAACGTGGTGGTTACAATGGTGATAGTCGGGGGGCAAAAAGTGGTGAAAAAAATACATCAAGTACTGGTATGTATAGATGTGAAGTGCCACAGACACAAAATGCTCAAAATCAGGTTGAGGATCCAAAACACATATTTCTTGTGAATGGTACCGTTGAGGGTAAAGGTGTGGAAATATTCAGGAATTATGGGTGTGAGCATACAGCTGTAGAAGCTAAATATGTTCCAAAAAATTGTTATGTGCCAGGCAAATACATTTCATTGCGAGGCATAAACGGCATCATTAGTGCGCCACTAGCTACAGTACATATCGAGTGTGAAGTAGTATCTGGTACATTCACTGTAGCTGTACTAGAAGGCATTACGCACGATGTTCTACTAGGTCAAGATATCGATTCTTGGGCAGACTGGATTAATGCGAAACCCATCATGATAATGACTAGGGCGCAGAAATCTAAAGAAATTGATAGTTTTGTACAGGGTGAGGCAAATTAACAAAATTATGTGAATCCTAAGGTACAGAGTAAAGAAAAAGTACATGTACCACAAGAAAATGAGCAGACAAAAGTGGTCAAGAAGAAAACTAAACGTGACAAAGAAGAACATTTACCATGTTTACTGCACAGTGACATGGAAACTCGAATGCAGTTACAAAATGATGATGACACATTGCAAGGTGTTAGAGAAAGTATAGTCACAGAAAGTGACATCATAAATCACAATACTTGTTTTTACAAGCGTGCTGGAATCCTAATGAGAAAGTGGGTCCCTAAAAGTAAACAAAAAAGACAGTCAGAGGAGCAAATTGTAGTTCCAAAGAAATATATGCAGCAAATAATTTGCATAGCTCATGACAAGGCAGGTCATATGGGAGTAAGAAAAACTACAGACAGAATTACTAGTCATTTCTTTTGGCCAGGTATCTTTGATGAAGTTAGAAAATACTGCCAAAGCTGCAAAGAATGCCAGTACAATGACAAGACAAAAATCAAGAATAAACAACCATTGAAACCGATGCCAGTAATTGACATTCCTTTCAAAAGAGTGGGCATCGATATCGTGGGTCCTCTGCCGGTCACTGAAAAAGGTAACACATGCATGTTGACTGTAACATATGCTACACGGTATCCCGAAGCTATTCCGTTACCAGATCAGAGAGCCACTACTGTGGCTAATGCGCTGATAACTGTGTTCTCGAAAGTAGGTCTACCGTCAGAAATTATTCATGACATGGGTACAAATGTTTTGTCTAGAATAATAACTGAAATGTGCTCAAAATTAGGAATTCAACAATTTCCCACAACACCATACCACCAACAAATGAATGGGCTTGATGAAAAATTCCCTGGTACATTGAAGCTCATGATCAAGTCATTGACAGAGGAACAGAAAGAAAATTGGGATGATCAAATACCTTTATTTCTTTTTGCCTATAGGGAGGTACCGTGTGTATCCACAGGATACTCTCCTTTTCACTTGCTGTATGGAAGGGTAGTACGGGGTCCATTGAGTTTGATCAAAGAAAATTGGTTAACTACAACAAAAGTGCCCACAGATATTGCAGAGCATCTCTTAAAAATGACAGCAAACTTGACGCGATGGATGGCAAGTGCCAGAGAAAGAAAGTTGATCAGTCAAGAGAAAATGAAATGTCACTATGACAAAAATGCTCATGATAGGACATATCAAGTAGGGAGGAAGTCTTAGTTTTTATGCCTGTAGGCGCAGGAAAACTAGATTCAAAATGGCAAGGACCCTACAAAATCACTAAGAAGGTGGGAGATTCCAACTATGAAATCTTAATGCCAGACAAGAGAAAGTCAAAAAGAGTACTGCATGCCAATCTTTGTAAAAAATGGTATAGCAGGGACCATGTAGACAAAATATCAGATTGTTACTATGTGACTGGGGTTGTACAAGAAATAGGCTCAGAAAATGTCGGTCAAGATGAGGACAATGATCTCGAAAAACAATTTCTAGGAGATGACATTGATCTAAAATACACTCAAACTCAGACATGGAAAGATACAAAAATCTGTGAATCAGTATCAGAAATACAGAAACAAGAAATTTCCACTGTACTTTGTGCGCATAGCAAAGTTTTTTCTGATGTGCCAGGAAAAACCAATGTAATCAGTCACACAGTAAAGACAACAAATGAGACACCAATTAGGCAACGGGCCTATAGAACACCGTACACACTTAAACAGAAAGTGAAAGATGAAATAGACGGTATGCTAAAGTTAGGGATAATTGAGCCTACAACTAGTGCATATGCTTCACCCATAGTTGTTGTCGCCAAAACAAATGGTGATATTCGTTTGTGTACAGATTATAGGGCACTGAATAAGGTCACAGAATTCGACCCATATTGTATTCCAAGAGTTGATCAAATTCTCGATGAAGTAGCAAAGGTGCCTATATTACAACATTTGATCTTACCAAAGGGTTTTATCAGGTTCCCTTGGACAAAATATCAAAAGCAAAATCTGCATTCATCACACCTTTTGGTCAGTATCAGTACAACGTCATGCCATTTGGAATGCAAAATAGTAGTGCGACATTTCAGAAACTAGTTGATACAGTGTTGAAAGAGTGTTCTGAATTTTGTAGGCAGTACATAGATGATATATGTATCTTCTCAAAAACTTGGGAAGACCACCTGACACACTTAGATATTGTTCTAGGTAAAATTCAAGGTGCAGGTTTGACAATCAAACCAACTAAGTCAAAGATAGCATTTCAGAAAGTTACTTACTTAGGCCATACTGTTGGGAACAAGCACATTGAACCCATGATGGATAAGGTTGAGTCTGTGAAAAATTTTCCTACTCCCATAACTAAGAAAAATGTACGAGCATATCTCGGCTTTACAGGTTATTACCGCAAATTTGTCCCAAAATATGCTGAAATTGCTAAGCCGTTAATAGACCTTACCAAAAAGACGGAACCAAACACAGTTGTTTGGACTCAAGAATGTAAACAAGCATTTGAGCAGCTCAAAGCAAGTCTAACTAGTAAACCAATATTAGCCACACCAGACTTCACAAAACCATTCCTAGTGCAAACAGATGCATCTAAATTTGGAATTGGGGGTGTTTTGAGTCAATTAGATGATCAGTGCCAAGAACACCCAGTTGTGTACTTGAGCAGGAAGCTAAAACCAAATGAGGTTAATTACTCTGTTCCAGAGAAGGAATGTTTGGCAATTGTATGGTCAATAGACAAACTTAGGTATTACCTTTTTGGACAAAAGTTTACAGTGATCACAGATCACCAAGCTTCAAAATGGCTTGAAAGCACACGTGCTACACACAACAGGCTAATGAGATGGTCATTACTTTTACAGCAGTTCACTTTCCATGTAGAATATAGAAAGGGAGTTTCAAATGGTAATGCTGAGGCTTTAAGTAGGAGATAAAATATCTCTGGTTTGTGCATTATATAAACAAAAGGATATTTAACATGCTTAGGCCAATTGTAGTTAAGTAATATTTACTTCTCAAGCTGGGCTATTGTAGTTGTTAAAATATTATGTGTAGTTAAGCATTGTCAAAGTATAAAAAGCATCTGTGAAAATGTTTATGTATGGCACACAGTTTTCTATGGACATTTGCAAATTTATACGAGTGCATCTATGGCTTCGCTTCAACTACAGTTTCCTACGAACATTTGCAAGTGGCTTCGCTTCGCTTTAGTTGTAGCAGTTCTCATTGAGAACATTTGCAAGTAGCTTCGCTTCGCTTCAGTTTAAGAACATTTGCAAGTAGCTTCGCTTCGCTTCAATTCTCATTAAGAACATTTGCAAGTAGTTTCGCTTCGCTTCAGTTGTAGCAGTTCTCATTAAGAACATTTGCAAGTAGCTTCGCTTCACGTCAGTTGTTTAAGAACATTTGCAAGTAGCTTCGCTTCACTTCGCTTCAGTTGTTTAAGGACATTTGCAAATTAAGCTTCGCTTCGCTTCACTTCAAGTGTGCCATACAACACTACAGAATGTACACAGATGTACAAGGTGTACATTGATGTACATATAATATAAAATGTATCAAGAACATTGCAGTCAAAGGACGATGAATATTTGATGTTTGTGCTAAAATAATGGACGCTATTTCAATATGACTCTTTCAAGTCACCCAAATTTGGATGACACTTCATGTTTATTACCACAGTGTGTTTACAACAGTAGAGAGTGTCTACAAATAGGGAGAGCCAGTATATAAATTGTTTATTATCATTTGTTGAAAAAGTAATCAACACTATATTAATAGAGTATGTGATATTTTCAGGCAAGACACTCTTGTTTCTTCCAACATTCAAGCATTGTTTGAAATTACTATTTTGAAATTATTACAACATTTGAGGAAAAATTTCACCCTCAAATAAATTGTCCATAATTTTTGGCATTGTGTGTAGTAAATGAAAGCACACCAAAATTTGTTTTCAAATTTTAAGGATTGACACAATCCTACAGGAATTCCAGGGGATTGAGGAAGTCAGTATAATAATACACAATTGCTCAACCCAGTAATGGTTGACATTGGTGCCACAAGTAGTTTCACGAGTACGTCACATAAGTCTTGGCCAATCAGAAGGCCGAAACTACATGAGCGCAACTCTTAGCCAATCAGAAGGCTGAAACTACATGCGGGCTTACCTGGGCGATTGAGAGGAGAATTCGCTCTCTTTTCCTGCGTGCCTGTTTTGGAACGGTATCGTCGGGGAAATTGTCACATATTAAATCGACACAATCGTTTGTTATAAGTAAGAAGTTGATAAATAAAACGACAAGGGATCAAATATATAAACCCTAGTTGACCAAACGTAAACATCTTGTGTTTCAAACGAGTGAAGTTCTTCAAGAAACAGGCGTAATAAATACGCAACGCAAAGCCAAGGTAAATTTTAGGCAGTAAGCTTAATTTACGCTACCGTACAACAAGAATAACAATAATTAAACGCTACGCTAGCATATTCACAACGCTAGCATCGTCACACCATACAATAGGTGATTCTGCCTGTATTAAACCAAATCCGCGCCAGTGTATTAGAAATTAGATTTTTTTCAACCATTAATGTGAATAATTTCTGTGCCATAAATGTATTTCAAAGAGATTGGGATCATCATGTCTAATAGCCCCTGGTTGGCTTCGATCAAGTTATAGCGCCATCTAGACCAGTTGCGACAAACTATTAAGGTCAAGCGAATCGGGGTTTTGTCTCTGGAGTTTCTTATCCCATAATTATTAATATCCCTGTGTCTCATCGCACTCAGCTCATGCGCCGCCAATCCAATGATCCTGCCTCTTTCGTTGCAGCAGACGTTGCAGCGAACACACAGCTCTGCGTAATAATTGTGCCGCTTGGTCTTGGATGATGCTACAACGAGGTTAGCGTATATATCGTACCCGATTCCGTACTAAGATCACGTACACTGCTCCAACAATTAAGCACTTGACCACTCACCGAAGGCCGCCCAACGTATTTTCAACACACTAATTTTAATTGTATTGTAAACATAATTATGTAAGTATTACTTTTTTCAGAGACAATGATGAAGTTTGATACAGAGTTATATATATCTAGAGGAAAACAAGAGGCAAAGGGCCACCTGATACCTTTTATCTGCAAGTATTGTAAAGCAAGATCGTTCTTCGATTTTGATAGATACATGATTCACCTGCGACATTATCGACATGCAAGGCAGATTCATTGGCAAAGTGGTGTTTTGCCGAGATCGTGGAAACGTGACATTATCCCTAGAAAATCCAAAGAGAAGACCGTCAACACGAAGACCAGGCATGAAATGAGTCATACCATAAACAAACCACACCAATGTTCATACTGTGATAAGAGTTTTTCTCAGTCAAGTAGCAAGAACAGGCATCAAAGAATTCACACGAATGATAAACCATACCAATGTTCACACTGTGACAGGAATTTTGTCCGTTCGAGTGAGAAGACCAGTCATGAAAGGGTTCATACCAATGAAAAACCATATCAATGTGCATACTGTGATCAGAGGTTTTCTCAGTCAAGTAGCAAGAACAGGCATCAAATAATTCACACGAATGATAAACCATACCAATGTTCACACTGTGACAGGAGTTTTGCCAGTTCGAGTCATAAGACCAGTCATGAACGAACTCATACCAAAGAGAAACCATACCAATGTGCACATTGTGATAGAAGCTTCGCTCAGTCAAGTCATAAAACTGATCATGAAAGGATTCATACCAATGAGAAACCATATCAATGTGCATACTGTGATCAGAGTTTTTCTCAGTCAAGTAACAAGACCAGGCATCAAAGAATTCACACGAATGAGAAACCATACCAATGTTCACACTGTGACAGGAGTTTTGCCCGTTCGAGTTATAAGACCAGTCATGAACGAACTCATACCAAAGAGAAACCACACCAATGTGCATACTGTGAAAAGACTTTCGCCCAGTCGAGTGTTAAGACCAGTCATGAAAGGACTCATACCAAAGAGAAACCACACCAATGTGCATACTGTGAAAAGAGTTTCGCCCAGTCGAGTGTTAAGACCAGGCATGAAAGGATTCATACCAAAGAGAAACCATACCAATGTGCATACTGTGAAAAGAGTTTCGCCCAGTCGAGTGTTAAGACCCGTCATGAACGAAGTCATATCAAGGAGAAACCAATCCAATGTGCAGACCTACTGCGATAAGAGTTTCTTGATCATGAAAGAATTCATACCAAAGAGAAACCATACCAATTTGTACATACTGTGACCTTAATAGGTTCGCCCGGTGTGGTCAACATACCAGTCATAAAAGTATACATACCAAAAATAAGCCACACCAATGTGCATACTGTGACAGAAACTTCTCTAGTCTCTCAATTCATAAGACTGATCATGAGAGGATTCATACCAAAATATATACCGATGTACATACTTTGACAAGAGTTTCGCCCAATCAAGTGATAAAACGAGTGATAAAAGTCATGAACGAACTCGCTCCATAGAGAAACAATACTGATCAATGTGCACACTGTAACAAAGAGCTTCTCTCGGTCAAGTCATAAGGGGTGATACTTTGTTTCGAGTTTTAAGTTACTTGTTTTGAGTTTCGAGTTACTTTTTTCGAGATTCGAGTTACTATTTCGAGTTTCGAGTTACTTTTTTCGAGTTTCAAGTTACCTTTTTCGAGTTTCGAGTTACTTTTTTCAAGTTTCGCGTTACCTTTTTGGAGTTCGAGTTACTCTTTTCGAGTTTCGAGTTATTTTTTTAGAGTTTCGAGTTACTTTGTCTAGTTTCGAGTTACTTTTTTCGAGTTTCGAGTTACTCTTTTCGAGTTTCGAGTAATTTTTTTCGAGTTACTTAAAGTTTCGAGTTTCGAATTACTTTTTTCGAGTTTCGAGTTACTTTTTTCGAGTAACTTAACTCGAATTTCGCAATTTACGAGTAACTTAACTCGAATTTTGCAATTTTCGAGTTACTTAAATCGAATTTCGCAATTATCGAGTTACTTAAGGGAAGCGTCAACCCATATTATTATGAAGATCATGAAAGGATTCATACCAACTAAAACCATACCAGTGTGCACTGTGACCATTGTTTTGCCACTAAGGTGCGGGATTGTAACTTTTTGGTATTATCCTCGAGAATATCTAATTAGCTAGGATATTACGCTATTACGGTAAGATATTTAGATATTAGGTTTAGATATTAAGCTATTTAGATATTTTAGATATTTGGATAATGATGTTTGGATATTACGCTATTTAGCTATTTAATTAGATATTGTCTTAATAGCCAAAATATCCGATATTGACGATATTGTGCTATTTAAAAAAACCATCTTTTGAAACTCAGACCTTTTTGTCTTTCCCACTGACGCTATTAAGATATTAACGGCTAAATAGATATTATCTTAATAGCAAAAAAAATCCGATATTGACGGAATTTTGCTATTTTCTTTTTTTTAAATAGTTCAAACTTGGAACTTTTTGTCTTTCCCACTGACGCTATTAAGATATTAGCGGCTAATTAGATATTATCTTAATAGCCAAAATATCCGATATTGACGATATTATGCTATTTAAAAAAATCTTTTTCAAACTAAGGACTTTTTGTCTTTCCCACTGACGCTATTAACATGATTAAAATATAAGCGGCTAATTAGATATTATCTTAAAGGGCATTAAGAGATGTGGTAGAAGCAGCGCCCTCAATTACAAAAATATATGATAACAACTGGGATTTGTTTATTTTTAGAATTGCATAACATGTATGAACTTATACACCATAAGGATTAAGAAAAATCAGCCCTTTTTGTACATCAAAACGTCGATTCAAAAATGATGGGAGAGCCGCAACCAGCATTTTACATGGTTAAGGGTGGTAGTCCAACATATTTAAAACATTAGGCCGTATTCATAAAAATAAGTAATTGCTTTTACTAAAGCAACAACCCCCTTTTACTAACCTTTTACTTAAATGTTTATTCATAGAAATAAGCAATGACTTTGAAGTAAAAGCTGCACATTTTAAGCATTAGTAATTGCTTTTTACTTATAAGTAAATGCCAGAGAAATTAGCACCTTCTTCAATTTGTATTCATAAAAATGACCTTTGACTAGCATTTACTGGTGATTGTACAAGCACCTCATTTGTGGATTGCTGTTTAGCCAGTACAGACATATCACATCTTCTGCCATGTTTTTACCTCGAAGACCACAACCTAAGGTGTATAACATCAGGCTTAATCGTGATGAAGTCAACCCTACCACTTACAGAACTTTATTTAGGTTTGACAAACAAAATGTGGAATAGCATGCAGACACCTTCATACCACCAAATACCGAGACTCGTGGTGGACGTTTGACACCAGTGGCACAAATGGAAACGACTTTGGCATATTTGTCAGATCGAGGGTACCAAACGTCCGTTGGCGAAATAAGAGATACTAATGAGTAACTTATATTTATAGTTAGGGATGAGCAAGACTACAAAATGTCTCTAATAGTGAACCATTTTGCCACCCCCTTTTGTGGATGGTACTGTAGTACAACAGCAACTACTTGAGAACTTACTAGCTGTGGCAAGTAACACCTGTAATCATTTAGCAAATGGTTATGAATAACATTCTTAGCAATTGCTTAGACTAGACCTTTTACTTACCTAGCTGTTGCTTTTACTAGCATTTACAAGTTAGTAATTACTTATTTTTATGAATACGGCCTATTGTTTTTAATCTAGTTTTGCTGGGTGGTTTTTTTTCAGTAGAAATAACATTAATGGCAATTTTTTAATATTCATCTTGAATTCTGAAGTAAATAAATTAAAATTAAAAAAAAATCAACATGACATTAGCCCGTATTCATAAAAATAAGTCATTACTAACTAGTAAAAGCTATAAGTAAAAGCAATTACTAGATAAGTAAAAGGTCTAGCATAAGTAATTGCTAAAAAAACGTATCATAAGCTTTTACTTATGAGAACACCTGTTACTCGTCACAAATTAGCAATTGCTCGGAATATAACAATATAACAATAATGCTGTGAGGAAGTCAGTATAATAATACACAATTGCTCACCCCTAATGGTTGACATTGGTGCTACAAGTAGTTTCACGAGTACGTCACATAAGTATTGGCCAATCAGAAGGCCGAAACTACATGAGCGCAACTCTTAGCCAATCAGAAGGCTGAAACTACATGCGGGCTTACCTGGGCGATTGGGAGGAGAATTCGCTCTCTTTTCCTGCGTGCCTGTTTACGTTTTGGAACGGTATCGTCGGGGAAATTGTCACATATTAAATCGACACAATCGTTTGTTATAAGTAAGAAGTTGATAAATAAAACGACAAGGGATCAAATATATAAACCCTAGTTGACCAAACGTAAACATCTTGTGTTTCAAACGAGTGAAGTTCTTCAAGAAACAGGCGTATAAATAAATACGCAACGCAAAGCCAAGGTAAATTTTAGGCAGTAAGCTTAATTTACGCTACCACAACAAGAATAACAATAATTAAAAGCTACGCTAGCATATTCACAACGCTAGCATCGTCACAAATGCAATAATTCAATTTAAAGTACGTGAGACGTATCTGGAAACAGTGGCCTGAGATATGCCAATGATCTGCTGGCCTACAGAAGTTTGATATCCGGATCAGCTAAATAAGCCAAAGTCGTTTCCATTTGCGCCAATGGTGTCAAACATCCACCACGATTCTCATCATTTTCCTGTATAAATGTTTCGGCAATCAATGTTCCTTGTCAAACCTAAATAATGTTCTGTAGTATACTAGTAGGATGATTGACTGTAGTATGGTCAAACCTGTCCTTATACACCTTAGGTTGTCCTCTCACAGGTAGAAACATGGCAGCAAAAGTGATATGACTGTTGGCAAAAGGACAAGCTTCAAATGGAGGTGCTTGTAAAAACACAAGTTAATGCTCGTTCTCGTGAGTTTTTATGAATAGCCTTTCATGAATTTACTAATCTGTCTAGCAATCACTTATAAGAATTAGTAATTACTTTTGCTTAAAATTTCTAGATTTTGCTTATAAGTAATTGCTTATTTTTAAGTATAAAGATTCAAGTAAATGGTTAGTAAAGTAAAAGCAATTGCTTATTTTTATGAATACGGGCTATTGTGTCCCTCTAATAGCCAGAATAAACCGATATTGACGCAAGTTTAATATTTTAAAAGAAAAACACTTTTTGAAACTCGTAACTTTTTGTCTTTCAAACTAGACTACTCTGTAGTCCCTTTTTTTCTTTCTTCTTTTTCTCTTTTTTATCCTATCTATCTATCTATCCCATTTTCTGATTATTTATCAGCATTTCAGCGTATTCATTAGTCCAAGGCTAAATCGGATCCTAAATGCAGAACCTAGAAGTGAGGGTACATGTAGGGCGCCCACACTTGTTACCATTAACAACATAGATGGGCAGTATTATAAGTGAGGGCGCTCCTACTTGTCACCGTTAAAGCAGACGACGCTGGCCACGCGTCTCGGACAGGCCCGTAAGCAGGATTTTTTTTAGGGGGGGGGCGTATTTTTTTGAAAAGGTACATTGGTACCCAAAAAATCGTAAAAGGTTGCCCCCAATTTTGAGAGCGGGGGGGGGGGGGGGGGGGGGCTGGGGTTAGGACATGTTTTACTCCAAAACGGCCCGAAAAAACGCTTTACATAATTGAAAATGGGGCGTTTTTCGGAAAATTGGGGTGGGGTGGGGGCGTTTTCACACAAAAAAAAGGTACATAGTAACAAAAAAAGGTACATTCGTACCCAAAAAAGGTACATTGGTACCCCAAAAAGGTACATTGGTACAAAAAAAAAGGTACATTGGTTCCAAAAAAAGGACTTTTTTCAGATTTGGGGGGGGGGGCGTCCGCCCCCCCCCCCCCCCCCCCCCCCCCCCCCCCCCCCCCCCCCCCCCCCCCCCCTAGTTACGGGCCTGGTCTCGGACGATCCAATATGGCAACGGGAGTACACCATTTTGAAATATTTTTAACAGTCATCGCCCGGTTAACGATGAAAATAATTGAAAAAATAGCATTTACAATTGGGGGTGATTAGCCACCCAGAACGGTTTTGGATTGGAAACATTTTTCTTCTAACCTATGATGAATTTTTCAAAATGATTAGATCAACATTCGCGATTACGTGTTATTTCAATACGAATTCAAAATTTAGGTTTCCGCATGTCCATCGTCGTCTGCGTTAAAGTTTTACATTCCCCATTCGCCATCGGAGTTCGTCAGTTCGTAGCATAGCAATCACTATTACTAGTGGACTAAAGGGATTACTAGTGGACTAAAGGGGCCCTCTGTTGATCATATCATATCAATAGCGACAGAGTGCACCATTTTGAAGTATTTTTAACAGTCATCGCCCGGTTAACAATGAAAATATTTGAAAAAATAGCATTTAAAATTGGGGTGATTAGCCACCCAGAACGGTTTTGGATTGGAAAAATTTTCTTCTAACCTATGATGAATTTTTCAAAATGATTAGATCAACATTCGCGATTACGTGTTATTTCAATACGAATTCAAAATTTAGGTTTCCGCATGTCCATCGTCGTCTGATTATCAGAACATACAATACTGCCCTCATTAGGAACATTAGGAATTTACTCATTGGCGCGGCTGCTTGCAGAATATAGGCGCGGCTGCATGCAGAATATTAGACAACGGGCCAGACACTGAATAAATGGTTTAAGTAAAAAAGAATAAGAAATATATAAGTAGAAAAAAAAAAAAAAATTAAAAAAGAAGAAAAGGTTAAAAATAAAATAGACTATGGCATAGTCTACTTTCAAACGGACGCTAAGATAACTAGCGGCTTATCAGATATTATCTTATTAGCCAAAATATCCGATACTGACGCAATTTTGCTATTTAAAGAAAGTGTCCGGCAAGCACAACATTGTGCATTATATGTTAGTAAAAGAATGATCGATCCCAAATCGTGTAGTTATATAGAACAAAGCATCATACCTATCATAAAAAAGAATAAAAACTGCACTATCTCTCAACATGCCATTTTTAAAATTCGCGGTGATCTAATGTCCCGGGATCAATGACGTCATGGTTATTGGTGCTCAAATTTACGCAAGTGCATTGTATAACTATGACTTCATTGATGCCGGGACATTCGATTGCCGCGAATTTTAAAAAGTGCATGTTGTGAGATGGAGCAGTTTTTATTCATTTTTATGATAAGTATGATGTTTTTTCTGTATAACTACGTAATTTGGGCTCGATAATTCTTTTTCTAACATATAATGCACAATGTTGTGTTTGCCGGACACCTCCTTTAAGGGGGAAGTAGGGGTTGAGAGCACATTTTACTCAAACTAATTTTCTCCAATATTAAAGGTACTGTTAATGTTTATTGGGTATGACCACTTAGGTGTTGTAGGTTAAAGAAATATCGCTACTTGGTGGGTCATGTGACCCGTTGCCACGGAAACGGCAGCCATCTTGGATCATCTTTTTTACTACGAGGACACCTTGCGCGCAAGATATCTCAAAAACTATTTATCGTAGAGTATTGGGACAAAAAGCAAATGAAAGCTGATTGATAAGGCTATAGAATGAACCAGGATCTAAGCAATTGGACACTATTAACTAGGGTAAATATTTGATTTTGTGTTCACCAGAATTTTTTTTAAATTTCTTTTACAGAGATGTAAAAAAGAAAAATGTTCTCATAGGGTTAGAGTCTCCATTCTAGTTAATTTTAAAGCTCATCTTATTGACAGTATTCTGGCTAAATTTGAAGGTCCTAGCTTCTTAAGTTTCCCCGATATCCTGTGTGCACGGTCGCAAAATGGTCGAAATTAGTTACGGAGATATCGTCAGTTAAAGATCGGGTCAATTAGTAAATACGAATAATTAATACTCATTAAAGGTAATTAATCGTCAGTGTTTGTATCAAATTAACCTAATTTGATTTTAAAATGAAGTTGTCCCTTATTTAAGGCATCTTAGAACATTAAATGCATTTATTATTGGAGTAATCAAATAAAATATAACATTTTTGACCAGAAATGAGATACTTAAAACAATAGAATACATAAGAATTAAATACATGCGGTAGTTAATATACGGAATTTTTGACTTCGCGACGGACTTGGATGCGCAAAATTTGCAGAGGAGTATCCGATTTTGTTCATTTTTGAAGCAAAAGAAAACTAATTCTCTGGGCTGTGATTTAAAGCCAAAAAACAAAATCCATAATATAAAACCTCTCAACCCTACTTCCCCCTTAAAAAAAACCCATATTTTGAAACTCGGAACTTTTTGTCTTTCAAACGGACGTTATTAAGATATTAGCGGCTAATCATATATTATCTTAATAGCCAAAATATCCGATATTGACGATATTATGCTATTTAAACAAATCTTTTTGTCTTTCCCACTGACGTTAAAAGCGGCTATAAATTAGATATTATCTTAATAGCCAGAGAGTATCCGATATTGACGCAAGTTTAATATTTTAAAAGAAAAACACTTTTGAAACTCGGAACTTTTTGACTCTCAAACGGACGCTAAGATAATAAGCGCCTAATCAGATATTATCTTAATAGCCAAAATATCCGATATTGACGCAATTTTGCTATTTTAAAAAAAAACCACCAAATTTTGAAACTCGGAACTTTTTGTCTTTCAAACGGACGCCAAGATATTATCGTCTAATCAGATCATGCAGATCCGATATTGACGATATTATGCTATTTTATTTAAAAGAAAATCTTTTTGAAACTCAGACTGTTTGTCTTTCAAACTGACGCTATTAAGATATTAGCGGCTAATTACTGTAAAAGCCAATGTTGCGTAAAGATATTTTCGCGCATATTTTGATATCATAGATATTTTCGCGCATTTTGATACCATAGACATTTGTTTGTGACCATTTTTTTGAACGGGCTCGGGGATAGCTCTTCCTATTACAACTACTTCACTCCTAAAGAATATAAATTGTCTTAGAATAACTATAACATGTAGAATAGAAACATATCACAATTTTCAAATCCGGGATTAAGTCATCACGGCCTGCCTCCCGCAAGAAGCTTTGACCGTTGTCACCCGCCTTGAGCTTAATGTGCAAAGAAATGTGCATAATGCAGTGTAAAGTGTTACACAACAAAAGGGTACATTTCACATCATTATTGGGTAAAGGAAATTTATCCAATTTATGTATACCAAAATGACACAAGTGTTGGGTAAAACCTTTACACAACCCCGGTTGTGTAAAGGGTTACAGACACATAATTGGGTCAAAATAGGGAACATGGTCGTTTTGGGGTAAACATTTACAGTACCCATGTCAAGTGTTATCCTTTGTTATTTAGCTATTTGATGGGTAAAACGTTCACTTTGTGTTGTGTAAGACTGTACACAACCACTGTTCTTGTGTACATTTTTACCCAACAAACAAACAACCATGTTCCCTAGCTTTCCCTTATTACCTTCGTGAAGTGTAGTATTTTACCCAACATTGCTTTTTTTCTTTTCTAAGAGTGTGGTGATAATCCCGTGTGTATTACTAGTATTCGGGTTGTATAGTCAATGGATGGTATGGATAAGCGTGGACATTTTCGCGCTACATTAAATTTCGCACTTTTCGCGCTCCAACGAGCTACCGCGTAAATAAAAACACGCACATTTATTTGTGTATAAGTCTATGTAATGAGATTTCAAATCTAAGTCTATGTAATGAGTTTTCAAATTGCGAATTTAAAAAAAAGCGAAGTGGCTGAAAATCAGCAAAGCGCAAAAATGTAATCGGCCCAAAAATTATTATTTGTACGGTATCAAATGATAGCTAACGAGTGTAGGTGTTGTCTTTGTTTACATGACATAAATTGCCCGCTTAGGAGCGCTATTAATTCGGTCTGATAAACCTATTGTTATCAATTACTACGAGAGGATTGCCTGGTTGTATATTCAAATTCGGGGCGTGTACGAACAGTACTTCTTGCTAGCTGCATGGGTGAGTTTCCATTATATTGCAAATTGCATCCACGCTCAAGCGTTTAAACTACTAAATGGGCGTTGCAATACAGCCGGTTGGTTGCACACGAGAATTATGTCATATAGCACCCAGCTTTGATGGAAGGCGAAAATTTAAATTTGGTGCCGGTTTTTAGGGCAGCAAGTTATAGCGCTGCTAAGCGGGCCTTGTTGCGTAATGCTTAAATGGGAAGGAGAGGGTGAAATTATATTTGTTGTATTAGGTATCTTTGAACAAGGGAAAATTAATTGATGTAGGCCTAGTTGAGCAATTATTTGGTTGTACCATTAGATATTCAGAGTGGGGGTAGAAAGTCTTTAGAAAATTCTCCCTCCCCCTCCCATGCCAGGTAGGGGAATTTACCCCATTGCACATTGTAACGTCAGTCACCCTAATATCTATAGATACTTCACCTCAACCCTTTTCCCAATGATAAGCGTTTCAGGGTTCCTACTTTATACCTTATCTCTTGAAACACTGTGGGGAAATTCTCCCCCCCCCCCCCCCCCCCCCCCCATATATATGTATACAGGGTGAGTCAAAATATTAAGGTCTTGATTTCACTGATTTTTTAAACCAGTGCAAATACAATGCAAAAATGCTGCAAGTCACGACTAGCGAATCCCCCTGGCTGGGAGATCCACCTAAATGGGGTCATTAGAGGTCAATATGGGTACACCCCGTAATTCATCTCAAACCCCCTACCAAAATACTATTTTCTGTAAGTTTGATTAAGATTGAAGTTTCATTTGTCGTATGAGAAAGAGGGCCCTAACGTTTTGACAAAATGGGTCGAAGGTCATGTTGGGGTCATTACAGGTAACCGCAACTCCCCATTACCCAAAGATTATTGTCACCAAGTTTGGTTGAGATTGAAGTTTGAGTTTTCATGAGAGCCCTAAAGAGCAATGAGTGCAGTTTAAAAGTGTTGATTGTGGTTAATATAGTAATATGTAATATAGGGCCCATTAGATGTCAATTATACACACTATGAACATGATGAACATCTCAAGTCCTTTTACCTAAAGATTATTGTCATCAAGTTTGGCCAAGATTGTTGAAGTCTGACTTTAAATGGGAGCTAAACAAATAATAAACGCAGTTTAAAGTGTTAGTTTAGTTTAGTTTTATTTGGCATATCAAGACACAGAGATACAATACATCAGATCAAATATACAAATCTTAAAAACTTACAACAATTAACACAACATATTAATACAATAAAACATAAAATGCCAAGGATAGCCCAAGAAAGCTCTAAAAAGGGCTTATTTCCATTGGGGGTCCTTATTAAAACAGCACATTATTTGCACAGTTTTGACCCAAATGTTGTTGACAACATTTGGGTCAAAGGTCATGTAGGGTCTTTAGAGGTCAATATGTTTACACCCCATGCGCACTTCAAGTACGTCCCTTTACCTAAAGAATATTGTCATATTGTCACCAAGTTTGGCTGAGATTGAAGTATGACTTTACATGAGAGCCCAATGCAGCAGCAATGGGTGTTGTGAAGTGTTGGCAAAATGAGCATAGTCCGTCCCCTTTACCCAAAGATTGTAATCATCGTTGGTGTTTTTAAATATCCAACCGATCGGTAATACTTTTGGTGGCATAATTCTGTAATTCCCTACACACCAACATCGGTGACATGCGTCGTTCTTAAAAATCACGCACTATAAGTAAGGGTATAACAGAATTACTTCGGATTTGACCAGGTGCCATTAATTGGACCCTCAAGCTCAGGCAAAATCAGTCTTATGATAATGCGCAACATTTCAAACATTGTAGACACTGTGTTGCAAGGTTGCTCAGGATATTGTAGACAGAATATAGATAATGTGGCCATATTTTCAGACACATACGAGGATCACTTCAAGCATTTAGACATAGTCGTTGCTATGGCCGCAGTAGTCTATAGCACAAAAACAATGTCGTGCTATCAGCAGTAGACAGCACATAAAACATGTCGTTGCTATCAGCAGCAGTAGACAGCACATAAAACATGTCATTGCTATCAGCAGTAGAAAACACATAAAACATGTCATTGCTATCAGCAGTAGACAGCACATAAAACATGTCGTTGCTGTCAGCAGTAGACAGCACAAAACACATGTCGTTGCTGTCAGCAGTTGACAGCACATAAAACATGCAATAGCAATGACATGATCTGTGCTGTCTACTATTGATAGCAATCATTTTTCCTTCACATTTGATCTAAACCCAAAGAAGATTTCTTGAGCAACACCAGCATGCTTAGGAGAGCCACTAGAGTACAAAAACAAACAATGCCAAACATGTGCTATAGGATTCACACCACTAAATAAATAATGGAACAGTCCACGAAAGGCCTGTTGAATTGGTTGGGATGACACTCCTCTAAGTGAAATATATAAAAATGCTTCAAAAGTAGTGTTGTTTGCCAAACTTTTGATCGGATTTTTATAAAATGAAGATTATCAAACAACATCAGTGCAATTTTTCTTCTTTGACCAATTTTTTATGATTTTATAGTCATTTTAGAGACTTCAAATAATTGATTAGAATTGCTTAGACCTAGGCTAGGCCTGGGCAATCTACAAACATGCGTATCTTCGACGGTGCATATCTCGAAAATTTTGCCTTGACCTTATATTTATTTATTTTTACAGGAAAGCCAAGATCAGATCCTCACATAGAATGCAAAGTTGAAGCAACCAGTTGCTTTATAAGCGAGAAAATGGCGTATAATTATGGTCTATTTCACACAGTATTAAGCATAGGGGATTTTATTAGTGGTGTGGTACCTAAAGTAATTAACAGCTGAGGGTCCTCTGGACTTCCACCTCCTAATACATGGTAGAGATGGCATAACTCAGAAAAAGAAGTTGAATCCCAACTAAAACATACATATGTGTTTATTAAAAAAATAAAAGGTTCTTTAAGAAAAACAAGAGAGGACTGAATTGAAGTCACATCAATTGTACTACTGGCTGGCAGCATTACAATCCTTTCATTGTACTGTACCGTCAATGGAAACCAGTAGACACTGGTGACAGAAATCAGTGGTCATGTGATGAAAATGAAGCATACTGGTGTTGCTCAAGAAAACTTCTTTGATCGAAACCTATAGGGAACTGAAGGCCGCAATAATGAAAATGTCATCATTCTTAAAATAGCAGTCAATATTATATATTTTTTCTAACTTACCTTTATTGTGCTTAACATTTATAGGATATGTTCCTATGCAATTGAAATTAACTGACGCAATTCTAATGTTTATTAACAGACGACGCGGATATATCAACTTAAAGGCAACCAATATCATCGCTCTCATGATTGGAGGGGTTTTTTCGGGTTTTTTGGAGGGGTTTGAAAAGTACTCTACATACTATTGGTTTTTAATTTTATTAATAATAATATTTTGAATACAAGACAATTTTCATTTCAGAGTCAACCCCTCCGCTGGTATGACAATTAATCAACTAGTCGACAACATAATGTACAGAACATAAACACTAATATCATTGGGGCTATTCCAGATAATAATGACCCCCCCCACATCAGGACATCGGAATTCCAGACTTTTTTCCAACCAAATCAATACTTTGTTTGAAGTTTGATCTGGAATTCCATGAATTCCATACCTTTTTGGCACATGTTCTTGGAATTCCAGACTTTTCACAATTTAGACCCCCCCCCCCCCCCCCCCCCCCCCCCCCCCCCCCCCATAGAGGACATCGGAATTCCAGACTTTTTTCCAACCAATTCCAGACTTTTTTGAAGTTGATCTGGAATTCTGCTACCTGTTACGCTGTAAATCGAACGGACTGATACCAACCGGATTGAAGTTAAAAACTACGGTTAAAGGAGTGGAGGCTCAGAATATCATCAAAAGGACGGAGCTGAAACTACTTGGGGAACGGATTCGACAGACTGTGTTTACGATTGGAGCAATAAAACGCAAAATTAGTGAGTTTAATGACAATCTCAGTTCGCTATTACCGATTGACCTCATGACACCATTAACGGAGATCGTGACCCGTACAACGGAAATGGAACATCACAAATGTAAACAAAGACAGACTTCCAAATTCGTCAGGCTTGAATTAAAGTCGCGCGGTGTGGACATTGATTCAATCGACCCTCCTTATGAAAGATGGGTTGTCAACAAATCCAGCCGTGTATTATCGTCTGATGAACAATCTTTGTTAGCTAGAGGGATGAATTTCGCTGTTGCACCCGCCAAAATCCCAGTAGTAGATTTGATTGCTAGTGTAGAATCTACAGTTCGCAACCTTGACAAGTCGGACACTGAACAAGTTAGATCGGAAGCGGCCAGAATTATTGGGTCCAGTCATCCACCTAAAAGCAACCTATCAAAAGGGGAACTCGAGGCTCTTAAAGACCTTCGAAAAGATGACAAAATTATCATCCTACCGGCTGACAAGGGACGATGTACCGTAGTTATGGACACTGTGAACTATCATGACAAAGCTAATACCTTACTTCAAGACAATAACACTTACTCCAAGGTCAAAAGAGATCCTACCAGAAAGTACAAGGAATCTCTCAAGAAGATAGTAAAACGTCTTCTGGATCAAGACAAAATTAGTAAGTCACAGTATTACTTGTTATGTTCACCATCCAACACTGTACCCAGATTTTATGGACTACCAAAAATACACAAAGCGTCGTGCCCTCTTCGACCTATCGTGTCATCCATAGGATCGGTAACATACCAAACGGCACGTTACATTGCGGACATCATATCCCCACTTGTAGGTCTATCACCGCATCATCTCAAAAACTCTGTTGATTTTGTTGATAAACTGACTAATGTGATCATAGGACCACGACAAATCATGTTGTCTTTTGACGTCACGGGCCTCTTCACTAACGTACCGATCGCCAAAGCTCTTGTTGTGATCAGGACCTTGTTAGAAGAAGACGTCACTTTGAAGGATCGTACCACACTAACGGTGGACGACATCATGGAACTCTTGTCCTTCTGTTTGAACACCACCTACTTCATGTTCAACGGTCAGATTTATCGTCAGGAGGCGGGTGTGGCTATGGGGTCACCAGTTTCACCCATTGTAGCGAATTTGTTCATGGAATGGTTTGAATGTTTGGCTCTTTCTTCCTTCACAAATCCTCCTTCATTCTGGGCTAGGTATGTGGACGACACTTTTGTCGTTATTGATCGAGACCAGGTGACAGCCTTCACGGATCATATTAACAACATCACTCCTTCCATCAAGTTCACCATGGAACAGGAGGACAATGGACAATTACCGATGTTGGACACTATGATTCACAAAAAGGACGATGGCTCCCTTAAAGTCACCATATATCGCAAACCTACGCATACTGACCAATATTTGTCTATGGAATCCCACCACCCTCTCCAACATAAATTGGGAGTGATAAGAACACTGGAACATAGAGCCAAGACTTTGGTCACTGAAGAAGCTGATAAAGTAGCCGAACTGGAAACCATCCGTACAGCACTGGGCCATTGCGGCTATAAACGCTCACATTTCTCACTCGCTAATTCCAACAAACGTCGTACCCATTCTGCGCCATCTGTCCCCATAAAGGGCTCCGTGGCGATTCCTTATGCTAGAGGAGTATCAGAGGGTCTTCGCCGTGTTTTCAGAAAACGAGGCATTCAAGTTCATTTCAGACCTCGTAACACGTTACGTGAACTCCTCGTATCTCCAAAGGACAAAGTTGAAAAAGGAGAACGATGCCACACGGTATATCACATATCCTGTAAGACATGCGATGCCTCTTACATTGGCGAAACCAAGCGTCCCTTAAGTGTCAGGTCATCGGAACACAAACGCGAACAATCACCGGTGGCCATACATGCCAGTGACACTGGACACAATATCCCTACTGACCAGGCAAAGATCATCGACCAGGATGAGTCCTGGTTCAGTAGAGGGGTACGCGAAGCCGCCCACATTAGGATTCACCGGAGCACCTTAAACAGAGACGCGGGCAGGTATTATCTTCCGGCCGTGTACAACCCCCTTCTGAGTCGTCTGACACCGTCTGGTGTTGATGACTCAGAAGACATCCATCAATAGCGCCCCCATGTGTGAAATTGGGGCTGATGACTTCGGAGAGAATTCCCGAGGAAAGCTTCCAAAAAGGTGAGCTTAAAATCTCAGTTGTGAGAAAACAGAAATGTTAAATATTTTGATCTGGAATTCCATACTTTTTTTAAAGATTGATCTGGAATTCCATATACTTTTCATAGAGGGAGTCATGGAATTCCGGAAAATGTGTCCTCTATAATAGGGGGGGGCATTATTATTTGGAATAGCCCATTGATGATGGCAAGTTTCCTGACTTTTTTACACTTTCCAAGCGGCAGTCGTCTGTCGACAGTTCCAAAATCGTACATTAGTGCACAATTATTGAATTTCATCACCATATTTGGAATCATCATGCGAAATGAATTGACATAAGTACAGATATGATTAGTATTGGTTCATTATTTAAATAATTAAATGAAATCAGACTTTGAAAATTGGTAACGGTTTTTTAAAAATCATATTTGTGTATGGTAAGACTAACAGCCGCGTGGAAAGTGTAAGGTATTTGATACGATAGACCAAATAATATCATTATAATAGACCATGAGGCAACGAAATAAAACCCTGTTCTACGGGGGTGGGGTTCAAACTCAGATGAGGTTCAGATTTTTCTTGAAAATATTGATGAATTTTACAACTATAAAATGTTTCAAAAGAAATTCAAACTGTTTGTTTTTAAATATGAAAATTCCCAAATTCGAGAAGAAGAAAAAAATGTGTCGGTCCGGCCCGTAAAAAAGGGTTTTTATTTTCGTCGCACGATGTTGGTTTTTTCTTTAAGAATAATGCTGGTGTATAGAGAAATGGTTTAATCGTACATTAATGGTAAGAACAAGTTAGTTTCAAAATAATACGTCTAACAAACAAGTCATGTTCAATCTAAGACATGAATATTTGTCTCAGGGCTCAATAGCCATTAACAATTTCCACGCGGCAGGCGTCGTCTGCAGCAGACGACATTCCAAAACTTCACAAAATATTTCAAAAATGTCAAAATTGTTGAATTTGATTACCATATTTGGAATCACCATGAGAAATGCATTGAAAAAAGTACAAGCATGCCTAGCGTTGGTTCAGTAATCCTTGAGATAGACCTTGAAAGTTGGGAATACTTTCTGAAAAATCTGTTTTATATGGTAAAACTGATAGCCGCGTGGAAAGTGTAACTCTTTCTTAATGAAAGAATAAAGTATGAACATTTTGGACTTTAAATCTCTTTGCAAATGAAACGACAACAATACCGAAAATGGTGTAAGAAATAAATTACTTAGAAATAAATACTGTTCTTGCTGTTTCGGCAATGTCTTGCTTAACGTCCCGTAGCCGATGTGCGCATACTTAGAACAATTGTGTTGTTGTAAGTACACAGTTTATTCATCCGTACGGGACGTCTAGCAAGATATCATCGCTATTTCTTCAACAGCAAAAACTTGAGCTCTTGAGATTCAAGAATTTGTGAGTTAATTTCATAATACCTGTATAAACCCCAAATTGTTTAGAACACGACCTTTCTTCCTGAAGCTCAGCTTATAGAGAATTATTAAATATTCTTCTTAAACAAGGCTTAAGACGAGTTAAGAATAACTCTTCTAAGTTCATTTAAGATTAATCATATCTTTTATGCAATAGGGCCCTGGTCAGGTACACATGGTAATTATATGTTTAGTACATGTGTACGAGAACTGTGCAGTATCTGGTACCATGGTACCATGAGTACAGTAGTGGCGATATTGAGCAGCTTCTCTGGTGGATCTTCACTGGTATTTTAATAGTACAAGAGAGGCGTACATGTCTATACAGGATACGCACTGGCAACAGAGTCACCACTATGACGGGCATAAGAATATGGCTGTTGTATGTAGTTTTTTACATTCAAATCTCAGGAGCACGATTTATCAAAATGAGATGCTCTGTGTTCCTAAATGTTGATAACATTATATTAACCAATAAAATATGCTTAATCTTGTTAGGGGCCATATCCAAACTCCAGTGATTTTAAAGCATTTTTCTACCGATTTTACCCCGGTATTCCAACGGTATTTCGTTCTATCCCCGGTATTCCAACGGTATTTCGTTCTTTTTCGTTGGAATACCGGGGTAAAATCGGTAGAAAAATGCTTTAAAATCACTGGAGTTTGGATATGGCCCCTTAAGCAAATTAGTTCCTTCTTGTTTTCTTCAACATGTAAGAACAATCCTTCCCAGATCCGTATTCAAAATTTCGTTGCTTTTTGCGCCTCCTGGCAATTGGATTTATACACTTTCAGAAATCAAAAAATGTCAATTTAAGAACATCTCAAATTTTATATCCTATAATTATAACGATTTTATTCTCCTTGGATCAGATCATTAAATTCAGCTTAAACACTTTTGTTTTTTGCACCGATTCAGGATTTTCAGGCAACACCAGTACTACTCTATAGGCCTATGCATATTGTTAGCGTTAGCATAAACACGTGCAAGATGTGCGCTATAATAGTGCACAATACTCCATTTGTCTTCAATAGAGGTTATCCGTGTAGCCATTCGCAACTGACCACAAAAAGGGAATCGCACCCGGCCTATTCTACACTTACACTTTCAATTGAATCAGTGCATGATGTCTAGTTCATTGCATGAACCGTGCTACCGAATTGGCCTCCATATATCATGGAAGCAGGTGTGTCCTCTTTCTGAAAATCAACACAGTTATTATTCCTGACAAGATGGCAGCTAATCCGTTACATGGATAACCTTTATCCTTTCGTCCTACAGTAGTCTAATTTCGTGCAGTAATAATGTACACAGATACCGATAGTCTATCCTACAAAAATATATCTATAATAAATTAGTCTAATAATTCGATCATTTCACAAAGGTCCATTTCTCTCCTGGCTGTACGGACGAGTCACCGTGACTGCGTGTTGTGCAACACCTGAGTTGATATCCGTGCTTAGCGAGCAGACGAAAGATTTGAATTCTCGATATTTTGGCGCCATCACCATTGCGAATCTTGATTCTTTCTTCTTCGTCTTTTGCTGGTTCTATTTTGGCGTCCGGGTAAATTGATTTGATCTGTCCAGTTAGAACGTTCAGAATCTGTAATGATAATTAGAAATAGAGTTGAAAAGGTTGAAATCATACATACATGATATGAAGTCCCAATATTTGTCATTTGATAAGATTAAAAGTTGAATATATTCATTGAAAATTTAGTTTAGCCCCGAGCTGCGTTTAGCCTACTAACTGTAAGGAAATATTAGAATTGTAGATCGGCAATGTGACAACAATTTTTAAGTGGCCAAGGTTTTGAGCGATAAAAATTCATTTTGAACATTCAAAAAACAATCTTGATAGCCTACATTGTATAATGTGCTGTAAGGAGACAGTGGTATAATGTGTTGCAAGGTGACAGTCTTAACCCCTTAACACCTACGATTAATCAGCTATTCAAATTAATAATTATGTTTTGCTACACTGTAAAAATGGTGTCTTGCAAATAAACACGTCTTGATTTTTACATGTCTTAATTTGGTGTCTTATCACAAGTCATGTCTTATTACATAGTGTCTTATTGCAAGACGTGTCTCATTTTAAAATACATTATTCCAAGACACGACTCATTGTATTTAGACATGTTTTGACAGAAGACACATCGCATGCGACTTGTTAGAGACACGTCTTGGTTCAAGTCATTAGGTGCTGGGTATAGTGTCTTGATTAAGACGCCAATAAGACATATATAAAATAAGACGTCTTTAAAAGACGTGTCTAAAAACCGATGTGTCTTACATGGAGACACAACGTCTCATTACATAGTGTCTTATTGCAGGACGTGTCTCATTTTATAATACATTATTCCAAGTCATGACTCATTGTATTTAGACATGTCTTTTCAAAAGACACATTACACGTGACTTGTTAGAGACACGTCTTGGTTTAAATCATTAGGTGCTGGTTAATGTCTTGATAAGACTCCAATAAGACATGTCAAATATAGGGCCTATTGCATTTTTAAAAGACGTGTCTAAAAGCCCAAATAGGGCCTATATATGTCTTACATGGAGACACAACGTCTCATTTAGTGTCTTAATATGGGCTATTGCAATGGGCCCACGTCACATGAGGTTGAGCTCGCGTAAAGTACGCCTGCTCAACCTCACCCCAAAACGGTCCCCTGGATCTCTGTTGTGCGCACTACGTCATCTCGACCTCAAGGCTCTGATTGGTTGGTGCTCAAACGTGAGCACTGAAAAACTCATGAGCTTTTCCACGCGCCATCGCGCCCCACTGCGTCGGTGGTTATGGCGCAGCGAGAGCACTGCGTTGGTGGATACGGCGCAGCGTGACGATCGTTAAAAAGGCTTCAGTTTAAATTTGACCAATCAGGTGCTTTGGTGTTGTTGGTTGGCAGTATTTTGTGAGTTCAAGCATGCGTGCGCAGCCTGATCGAAGTGCGCCCACGTATGTCAAACTGTGGCCAGGAGATTATGTGCCGTAGGTCCATTAGGCCCTATAAGACATGTAGGCTATAGGCCTAGGGCCTACGTCTCATTTTTTTAAATAATTGGGCCCATAGGCCTATTTCAAGTCATATCTTGTCAAGGCACCGCACATCACATGTGACTTGTTAGCCTCACACGCCTAAAAAAGAGCTAGGCCTAGTCCCGGGCCTAGTTACAAGACATGTCAAATATAAGACGTGTTTAAATCCCGGGTTTAATTAAAAGTTTTGGCAGACAGCAAATCACGTGTTTAAATTACCGCGACCTTAATATTCCGATCGTCTAAAAGCTCCGATATTGATGACCACGACTTTGAGTACTGTGCGCAGCGAATTCTTGGAGCCAGCAAAACTCCGGTGATTCTCCAACATTGGATCATCGAATAACATCAGGACAGACCTTACGCCGGTGAATTTGGTAAGTTAAATCCGTTCGAATCCTCACACATTTTCTGACAAGTAACACTCATTTCTTAACTACTAAAAAATTAGGCTTGTAGGTATAATTTGCCAAAGATTTGGTCAAGATTGTCTTACAACCTTGACAGTAAAGGGTATACATTCGCTTGCATGCTTGATATGGATAACGTCATGACGTGGATAAGCTTAAATACCTTGTGTGTAGTTTATACAGGCCACGATGTCATGACATAAGTCAAACGGGAAGTCAAAGTGTGTAATATTTTCTATGTCATTTGAATGTGATTGGAAGGAGCTTCACGGAACGTATGGCTTCGAAAAATGGGGAAATTGTGGGGTTTTACATGTTTTATGCCCGGGTTTTATGTTCAACTTGAATTTTTAATTTTTAACAAGCAACAGTACGTGCATGCCTGAGTAGCACACACTCACAGCATAAATATGCATGGGTGTATCATATGTGCATGCATGCATTGTTCATGTTGTACATGCAGAGCTGACACAAATGTGCAACCACAGGCATGACAGGCAAATTGACTGAAGGCAGTCACTCATGGCAGTAGAATTCCTAGCCTAAAGTAATAGTTCAGTAGTAAGCAAAGAAAGGCTGATTTTCTCTACCGTGTAGGCTGTAGAGTTCATGATGAGTTCTGTAATGAGGTCTGGCAACTAACTTACGGTACGCGCGGCAGTTGTGCGTGTGTGTGTATATCGAGACACGTCTCGGGGTCGGCCATTTTACGGGTCGGGACAATTTACGCACCCATTTTTCTGCATCCACTTATCATGCTTATGACTTATTATTAATTTTATTTTCCTATAAATAATTATTTTGGAATTAGAAAGACATATTTAAGCTCTGTGGTATATGTTTCTTTTTTATCATGTTGTAAAATGTTGCGATTCCATCCTCTCTCGATTTCAGTAGCAGGAAATTGCCCGCGCTTCAACTGGACCAATTTATGGTCCACATTGATCCAGTTCAGTCAGCGCTGTTTTCCACCAGTGTTGGGCAATATCGATAAAAAGTAGTACCGCAAAATCAGAAATTTATACATCAATCATGTAGGCCCTAATCATGTATTGCATTTTACAAATGCTGCTTGGATTTGCGTTGTATAGACCTACTCACTGCCAATGATGTGCAATAAAACGCTCCCATGTTCATGATGTTGTAAATTGCAGTGCATGTGAAAAATAACGAAACGTACCACAGTGACGGCCATGATTTTTGGCATTTGCATGCATTAATAATTATTACTTTAATTTACTCACATTTGATTTGACCATAGATTTATTATTAAAAGATCTCGGACTAAAATTATCCAATGGCAATGCGAAACGCTATGGTAAATCCGCCATCTTGAATGTCACGTATGGAGCAGCAAATAGAGGACCTTCGACAACTCACGGCAAACGGCCGACTTCGAACGATGTTTTAAATGCGAGCAGCGCGTTTAGCATGTCTGCACGGCTGTTTGTTGCGTGCGTTGCGCGGGGCGCAGTTAGTGCACGTGCGCTGTGAATTAACGCGCGATTATCTCAGATCGCGTTCTGTCTCATGGTCGCCGAATGAATAACGAGCCTTCCGGAGGTCCTCTATTTGCCTCTCCATGAGTGACACAAGATGGCGGCGAAGTCCGAGATCTTTAAATAGAAAATCTTTGGATTTGGCGCACTCATTTCGCCACGCACGATCGCCTCACGCATGCGTACTCAATCTCGTGATGAGCGGTGCGCTGTCATGTGCAAGCGAACTTCGTTTAAACGCACAAAAAACTATTAAACCCTACTTCAAAATTTAGGCGACAAATTTCCGTCGATGTGGTTCACTTTTAGGGACAGATTTCCGTCAATTTGGTTCGGTTTAAAGCGACAGGTAGAAAATTGCAATTTGGCTAATTCCAGCGTGACGGACAGGACACATTTAGGTACATCTTTTTTGTAAACACCGATGCAGAAAATAGCTAGAAAATTTAGTAGAAACCAAAGTTGCTGTGACAGATGGGACAGGCTCGACCACCAATTTTTTCCGATTCCGATTTGCGGAACAAATTTCTGGTTAGCCTGTAGATGTGCGTCCAGTCCGTAACACTTCTCCGCAAATCCGATGTCATCAGTTTCACTTCAATTTAATGTAGCCAAAAATCTATACATCTGACACAAACAAGAGTGTACATTTTCTGAAAGCTTACATTCCAAAGATTCTATATGTATCAAAATCAGGGTGATATACAGTGTGTGTAAGAAAATATACAGGGTGGTAACATGGAAAAATCTTAGATTTCCTTGTCATTAATGTCAATCTTCGGTCCAACATGCAGAACTAATTTCTGGTTAGTCTGTAGATGTACGTCCAGTTCGTAACATTTCCCCGCAAATCCGATGTCATCAGTTTCACTTCAGTGTAATTTAGCTAAAAATCTATACATCTGACACAAACAAGAGTATACATTTTCTGAAAGCATTTAAAAGATTCTACATTTATCAAAATCAGGGTGATATACAGGGTGTGTAAGAAAATATACAGGGCATTATAACTCCTAATAAAATACAATTTTCATTTTTGCCCATCTTGAACAGCCAAAAAAAAATCACTGAAAACTAAACTCAGAGAGTGTTCATAAATACTCTGGTGGGAGGGGGGGGGGGGTGACGAATTTGTAGGGGAGGTTGACATTTTTAGTTCCTTGAATTTCTTGTTCAATATTCACCACCGCACACACCTACTGATAAACGGCAGTGAAAACTGGTACTAATGTGGGCAGTCGAGGTTATACAATACACACAACAGATTAATATTACACAAGGACACATGTGCACGAGATCAATCATGATGCTTAATCGCCACCCGAGCAAATACATTTACAAGTAGGTAATCTGGTTATTCATCGTACACATGAACAATTAAACACGGTGAGGAGCAGTTTTTTGATACACGAGGCAACTGAATATAATTTATGAAAGGGGGTAAGCCGTTAACCAACTCACAGGGTTGCAATTAAACAAGACAATATTTACACGAATTCCCTACCAGAAACAACCAAACTGAAAAGGTTTAGTTTTAGGTAAACAATTACAACCTGAAAGACATTGTTGGTTTTTAGAGCAAAAATAATGATATTTAATTAGGAGTGGGTTATAGAGGGTTGTAAGAATATCATATCCTACAAAGTGAGACATGATTAATAATATCATTATTAATTATGTGCCACTAAACAATACATAAATGTGTAGGTGAGGCAAAAGAAGGTGAAACGTTTTCGTTTCACCTTTAATGCTTACACCACTATTTTCCCCAAGATTATAGCATAGTAATCACTTTAATACATTATAGTATGCTGCCCCCCATAATCCACGTGACTGGGACGATGGACAATCACCTTGTTACATGGTCTAAGTGCCTAGGCACGCCCTGTAAGGAGGTGATTGGCCGGTGTTGCTTTAGCGTGGGATGGGAGCAGCAGAACAAAAAGTGAGTGTAGAGAAGAAGAAGGGGGTTGTTGGAGGAAGGAGAAAGAGAGAAGAAGTCGTACAATATACCAAGAAGGAGTCTCTGAACGTAACCAATGTGTGGCGTGTTTTCTTATCAGTTGTTTAATTAACCCAATTCGCGTGTGCGTAACCCGGAGAATTCCGAGTTATCACAGTGGTGGCCAATATGGGGCAGAAAGTTTTTGAAGTTTTGAATTGTGAGGAGGAGATTTTGTGTTTGTGTGTAGCAGAGCGGACGATGGCGAACAGTAACAGTAGGATGGACGGTAAGACAAGGCCAAACAATTCATAAATTAAATCTCATTTATCGACAGTAAAGCTAGGTTAAACGGCAAATTTTTTTTTCCCCACTTAATATTCTCAATGCATTGATACTTCTGATTTCTGATTTTGTCTACTACAAATAGTAACATAAATGTGTATAAAATGATTATTGAAACATGTTAGGTCTCAATATTCCGGCACCTTGGCCATCATGCTTTGAAGGACAATTCCTTTGTATAACAGGCGACTTTGTAAATTCAGGACACAATAGTTCAGGGTCAATAGACATTGAATGTCACGTAGTATTTGCAAAACTAAACAGTCACACACACTGTCAAATTATAAAACAATCTATATTACATAGTGGTTACACGCTACTTGATAGCCCCTGTGGGCCTAATTCGTTGGAAAACCTTTATTGTTCGGAGTTACCAGGCATTACAGTTGCCGCACACAAATTGTTGATAGTGTATAGTGCACGAATTAAAGTTCAAACTTTCCCAGGTATCGAACCAAATTCGATTCCTTATGGCATTGGTGACGTATACACAGGACCAGGGATGCAAATAGTGCGGGAGCGGGGAGCACCGCTCCCAGGAAATAACAGCTAAGATTGAGGAAATCATGCCATTGTCAAAACAAACAAAAAAAGGAGGAAAAAGGAGGAAGGAAAGAGGGAAAAGAGGGAAGAGGAAAAAGAGGAAAAAGAAGAGGGGAAAAGGAGAGAAAAGAGAAAGAGGAAAAAGGGAAAAGAAGGGAAATAGATAAGAGAGGACAAGATGGTGAATAGGGCAGGGCAAAGCTAGATTCAATTTGAAGTGAGGCAGTGAAGCCACAAACTGACGCATGTGGATGGAATGTATCATACAGGAAATCTCTAGACCTTCGAGGAACATTTACAATATCATCAGGGCAGGCAGTCAATGAAAAACAGTGAAAAGAAGACGAGTCGAGTCGTGAAGGTGGATCTGAGAAAAGTTATACAACGAGGGTTCCGAGCCATAGGAAATTCAATTTATCAATGCAGCACTAAAAATTGAAGGAAGAACTGTTGAGAACGACCTAGAAAACCTTGAGGAAATATTGGATCAATGAGATATAAAGAAAAACCATAAGCACCAAACAAGTTGGATAAAAGTTTAGTTTGAGGAAATGGAATCATCAACATCAAGAGGAATAAGCAGTAACATGATTGGAGATGACTAAAAGGACAGCAGCTGACACCAACATCTCAGATTTGAGGATATCATATTTTTGCTAAAAGGATGAAAAGGGAAGACAAGGCCAAATTGATAGTCACATTTAAAGAAACCCTTTCAATGCAAAAATAGATAAAGTTAAAAAAAGGAGATGCACATGAAAAATACACAAACGGACATAAATCTCAATAATTGTAATCACAAGCGTACAAATGGGACTACGGGCTGCCAGCAGGAGTTCAAAGATAAAAGTAACCAGTGGTCTCTTTTCTCTCTTCATATCCATGCGAGTGATGCGACAATAAATGTTTGACAGCTCTGCTCATAAAGCGTGTCAAAATCTGGCAATCACAGAAGAGGATGCACCACCCAAGATAAGTGGCCTTTTTTGAACAATATGTGGCCACTGCTAGTCAAAAATAAATTCCTTCCAGACACTCCTATAAATCCGCAGCACAAAGTGAGATATGTGACAAGAAATGCTCGATTCAATAGCGAGAATGCCCTGCCTGGTTTGCTCAATTCAAAGAGAGATCTCCAAGATTTTCTAGAAACTCTGGTGTCCAACCTTGAAAAGAGGTTCTTGGCTGATGAAGACGAGCAACAGCTGACTGAGTGTGTGCGCACCCTAACAAGCCACACAGATCTTGCTGAAAATGCCAGCAAGTGTGGCGAAGAACTTTTTGTAACCAGAGTATTGGCCCAGAGGAATTTCTGGGATGCATGTAGCTCCATAGTCAGTTTGGAAGTTGACCAATCAACAATGATCAATCAAGCTAAGATGTTCTTGCACAGACTTCACTCAATGATCAAGAGTGGTAGTAAATCAAAGTTATCGGAAAAGCAAGTTATTGGTAACTTCTGCAAAGATCAAGTCTTGTATGATCTCATTCCAGATTTCCTCCACTGTGTTCTAAGTGCTTCTATCAAGGGAGCAGTTGAATCAGTAGTTGAATCAATGGGTAGCAAATTAGAACACCACAACAGACCAGAGAGAAAATTGTCCCCTTAGAGTGTCAATGAAGCCGTTTTTGTGGCGTGGAATGGACCTGAAATCCACCATTGTGATAATGTGCTGATGAAAGCCTTAGACAGACATTTTGGTGAGAAAAGCTGGCACTTTGTCACATCTCACAGTGTGAAACTTTATAGAGTTTCACAAGCTGTTGATAAAATCCAACAACAACGCATGCAGTTTCTAATGATGTACTGAACCCAGGGAGGTAATCTGATCATTTCGTTGTCATAATAATGAATGAGTAGATATTAAGCTAATGTTTGTGACAAAACATATTATTATTATGTTAACATTCTTACTTTTGAAGTGCTGCATAAGCTATTTTATGTTACCATTGTTACGGTTTGATTGAGGAAATCTTGAACCTTAGGACCATGCTCCTGAGGAAGAAATGACTTTTTGCACCCCTGCACAGGACAACAACCCTCGCCTCGTGTTTCTCCTGAGGGTCAGGACAATGTTCACCATGTTAACGAAGAGCCTGCCCAAAATGTCCAAAATGACCAGAGTGTCCAAAATGATATTGATATTTTGACTCAGCCATCAATAGCCACGCAAACCGAAACACCACAAGTAGAAAACGTGGAAACTCAATCACTTCAACAAGCACAAGATCCTCAGCACCAATTTGTGACTGAAGAATGGATAGTTAAAGAATAGTACAGTAGTGTTTAAAAAATATAAGTAGTGTTTAACTAATTCCTATGAGGTGATGTAAGTTGTTGTATTCACATATTGATGTAATTATAAGGTTGTATTCATATTTGTATGTATGTATATACTACTTACTAGAATATTTTGAAAAGTATTTAGAAAATAATTTGCTCAATCCGTAGTTACCATGGCGAATAATTGGGCTTTCCAAATTCAATTGCCCGAAAAATTTGAGGGAAAACCAGGGGAGGTCATTGAACCCTGGTTTGACCGTCTAGAAATTGCTATAAGGACACTAGACCAAGACGGAGACGTAAACGAACGATTACGTTCACTAGTACCACATAAGTTGTCAGGTACAGCTTATGAAGTATATGCTAGCCTCGCTCCTGCGACACAAGGGGATTATCAAAGGTTGAAACATGAAATGTGCCAAGTTTTTAACAATGATGCGTTTCTGCGCTTATTTAGGGATTCACTTACAGCTCGCGTCAGGGCTCCGAATGAACACATTGAGGTGTTTGTAGCGCAGGTACGAAATTTGGTTAGACGCGCGTTCCCGACCTATGACGCAGACCAACAAAATGCAGAAGTTTTTAGGCGTATACTCGCGGGAGTAGACCCTATTTTGCGCAGTAGAGCGTTGGAACTCAATGCAGTCACATTGCAAGATATCATAGAATTGGCTAAAAATGTTGAAAGGGCACAACTTGAACTCCACAAAGTAGGTATGGGGTACAACCCAGGTTATGCGCACCCTTTAGCATTAGGCGTTCCACATCCAGCTCAGACGCTACCAGCGACTGTGGCTACGATCGACGAGACAAAAACAATGACTTCAAATAAACACACTGATACATCTGAGTCACTGTTGAAAGAATTGGTTGATAAAGTTAAATCATTGGAAATGAAAATAACTAATGAAGCCACAACGGCTGAACATGATAGGTCTCGAAACTTTGATAGGCGTAGAGATTTGTCAGCGGGCCAGAATAGTGAACGTTCTTTTTCAAATGATAGGCCTAATTATAACCGTTCGAATTCAAATTCAGGCAGGAACGCACGCGAGACCTCCAATTCATTTGCAAATAGCAATTACGGTTCGCGTGACTATAGGCCTAATAATCGTGGATATAATCAAAGCAACCGTCCCTATGATGGACGAGGTTATAGGCCTAATAGCCCATATCGGTATGATGCTCGTAATTCTAGGCCTAATAGCCCATATCGGTATGATACCCGAAATTCTAGGCCTAACAGCCCATACCGGTACGATAACCGGGATCAAAGGTCTGCCAGCCCTTATAGTGACAACCGAAATTCTAGGTCTAACAGCCCTTACGGCAATGATACAAGACAGAAATATAGGTCTAACAGTCCGTACCCCAGGGGAAATTCCCCGTCAACTAGATCGGGGGACCGATCTCCCTCGCCTTATAGGAAACAGGTAAAGTTCGCCGATACATTAAATGGATAGAGGCTCCCAGTGACTATGAGTCCGATTCCTGTCTGGGAGCCGAAAAACCTGATATCATAGGTATTTTGAAGAAGAGAGTAATGACTGATAATAAATCAAATTGTCCACATCCAGTAAGGGGGAATCACTCTCCAAGTTGTATCCCCACTAGGTATATAATGGTAAACATAGATACATTGAGTGTCCAAGCATTCATTGATAGCGGCGCGGATTGCACTATCATCCGTGAAGATATTTTCCAAAAACTATCTTCAAATGCAACCCCTCATGTACACAAACCATCAAAGTCTTTAGTGTCAGTAACGGGTGAGTCTATCGAAGTTTTAGGATCATCCTTATTACCAATTAATCTGAATAATGTAACCACTAAACAACTCGTACAAATAATCCCGAAACATTCAACTACGAAACCGTTGATACTCGGAATAGATTGGTTAGTTGCGAATGGAGTTACGTGTCATTTTAAAGATGGTTACCTCACAATACAAGGCCACCGATTCCCAGCTTTATGCAAATGTACCATTGAACCTAGTATACAAGAAATACAACTTATTTCAGATGTGACAATTCCACCAAATTCTCATCTCGTTACTTCAGGCCATATCCAGAGGGATAAAATAATTAGGCCTAATTATTCAGGTATTTTTCAGCCAGATGATGTTGAGTTTGATATAGATATAGCTTCGGCCTTAGTGTCGACATCTCATTGTAATTCTGTCCCAGTGTCACTAATAAATTATTCAGATACAGAATATTTGATTAAATCGGGAGACAAATTAGGTTGTTTACATCCTATCTCAGATATTTCCCATGACATAGTTGGTATTCATGACGCGGAAGAGGACGTGTGGGACACAGGTGAAGAGGTTGGATTAGATAATGAACGTGTAGGCCTAAGTGATACGAAACCCGTAGTTGATTCAGACATGAAACCACCTATTGATTTGTCACATAGTACACTAACCCCTGATCAAAAAGTTAGGGTAGAAAATCTTCTTTTTGAGTATAGGGATATTTTTTCAACCCCTGAACGTCCATACGGTAGGACTAACTTAGTACAACACTATATTGATACGGGTGACAATAAACCTTTCAAGCTTAGAGCATACCGTACATCGCCAGCTTTACGTATTGAAATGGACAAGCAAATAGATACTTTATTGAAACATGACATCATTAGGCCTAGTGAAAGTGCATATTCTAGTCCCATACTACTAGTAAAGAAGAAAGGTAAAGCAGAATATCGATGCGTGATCGATTTTAGGAAATTAAATTCCCATACGGTAAAATCTGCCTTACCTCTGCCCTTATTGGAAGAATGTCTTGATAACATGGGCGGAAGTTCTTCATTCTGTCTAGTTGATTTCAAAAGTGGGTTTTTTCAATTAGAATTAGCTGAAGAAGATAAGCACAAAACTGCTTTCACCACGGGTACGGAACTTTATGAGTTCAATCGTTTACCCCAAGGATTATGCAACTCCCCAGGCACTTTTCAAGCACTGATGGAAAAAGTACTTAAAGGAATGAATGGGAAACAATGCGTAATATATTTAGATGATGTATGCTTTTTCAGCAAGTGTTTTGAAGACACATTTAAGGCACTTCAAGAAGCATTCGGTAGGTTTAGAGCGGCGAATCTCACATTGCGAGTAGACAAATGTAAGTTCTTTATGCGCGAGATAAAGTTTTTGGGTCATATTCTGAATGAGCATGGTATCGCCCCCGACCCAGACAATCTTATCAAAGTCAAGGAATGGCCGCGTCCCACGAATCCTAAAGAAGTCAAAGGTTTCGTCGCACTTTGCGGTTACTATAGGCGTATGGTTAAAGATTTTGCACAAATTGCTTCCCCGCTCCACGCGCTTACAAAGAAAGACGTTAATTACGAGTGGTCTGAAGAATGCGAGCACGCCTTCACTACTTTGCGCGAAAAACTAGTCACTCAACCCATAGTTACATACCCTAACTTCGATAAGCCGTTCGCGCTCACGTGTGATGCGTCATCTAACGCGGTAGGCGCGGTCTTATCGCAAGAAGTTGACGGTATTGATAAAGTGGTGTATTATTATTCTGCCTCATTATCACCGACAGCGCGCAGATATTGCACATTTGACCGCGAATTTTTCGCCATAGTGTCAGCTATACGTAAATTTAGGCATTATTTGTTGGGGGCTAAATTCACTATTTACACTGATCACCAACCCCTCACAAGACTTAGGACATTGTCACTAGATCGTTTGACTGACCCCCATAATAGGAGATCTAGATGGTTGAGTGAAATTGATCCATTGAATTGGGACATACTATACAAGCCAGGATCGACGAATATTAACGCCGATCAACTTTCACGTCACCCTTCAGTAGTAAAAGAAGTACTCTTGCGTGAAACAACTGGTCATGTCACTGGTCAAACCCCACAAGAAAATTCAGTTCCTTACCACCTATCTGAAGTCACAGAAGTTCAAGGAACTACATGTAATACGGGCCATGAGAACTCAATTTGCAATGATAATGATACAACCACGAATGTAGGTCAATCTCCTTTAAATGCGTCATTTCAAAGTTGTTTACGCGATGGGGACCTTGACATTAGTATAGCACAGACACTTGACACAACTATACACACAGTCAAATCATGGTTAATTGACGGTTCGCTGCCACGCGACCCGTTACCTGATAACCAGTGGTTAAAGGCTATTTGTAAGGAATTTGACAAATTATACATTGACGACTTGGACGGACTAGTTTATAGACGGTCACCCAGATCTAAATTTAAACAAGTTCTTATTCCCAAAACTTGGATTCCAGTTATCTTAAGGCAATTTCATGGATCACAGATTGCGGGACATGCAGCGTTCATGACAGCCTATGACAATGCAAACAAACTGTGTTTTTGGCCAGGGATGAAGAATGATTTCGAGAACCACTGTAAAACATGTTCACAATGCCAGAAGTTCATGAATCCGAATCCACCATATCGAGCGCCTTTAAAGCCGATAACTGCCACATATCCTCTTGAAATTGTTTCAACAGATATAGCGGTCTTGCCTTATTCTAGAAATGGCAACCGATATGTCGTTACGGTCAGCGACCTGTTCAGTAAATATGTGAAATTGTACCCGGTCAAAGATCAAACCGCAGAAACAGTAGCAAAATGCGTTTTTGAAAACTATATTCTGGTATATGGTGTCCCAATGCATTTGATTTCGGATCAAGGTACCCAATATGAATCAAAGCTATTTCAAGAACTGTGTCAATTATTTGGTATTCAGAAACGCAGATCTACTCCTTACCATCCTCCCAGTAATGGTTTAGCTGAAAGAATCAATCGCACGTTTAAAGACCATGTAGCTAGGAAACTGGAGGTTTTTGGAGATCAGTGGGATAATATGTTGTCTGAAGTTGAATTTGCCTACAACACCAAAATTCACTCTTCTTCCAAATACACACCCTATTTTCTGATGTTCGGTAGGGATCCAATCCTCCCTATTCATTTACTGACGGCAGGTACCCAGAAATTCAGTGAAAACAGTCATGACTATGTTAAGCTTATGTCGTCGCGAATTATCGCAGCGCATGAACAAGCCTTAGAAAATATTAGGCTTGCACAAAATTCGCAAGCGAAATACCATGATAGAAATACTAGGTTTACGGAATATAACGCTGGCGACAAAGTATATTACTGTAACCCGAGGCGTGAGTCAAAACTCTCGCCACGCTGGCTAGGGCCCTATGTAGTATTGCGTCATTCACCCTCGGGACACACATACGAATTGTCGGATAATTCGAATTCAAAATCCCGAACTTTTGTAGTACATCATGACAAACTTAAACCTTGCATCGGTAGTAGTCATCACCCTACCCCATCGGGACATGTACCACCAGTGCCTAAGGCATCTAGGAATCGTCCCCTTCACCCCTCAAGTGAGGTGGTATCACCGACCCCGCCTAGACCACCCGATTCAGGCGAGGTTGTTGTAGTTGTACGGCCAAGTGCCGACCAACCACCACAATCACCACCACACTCATTAGCTAATTCCCTTAATTCTTCCCAGTATACTACACCTGAAACTAGCCCTATGTCATCCCCTGTAAGTAGTACATTTGGTTCAAGTTTACATCTAAGTGATTTTGAAGATGACGATCAAGATGATTTACCCGACTCATCAACTGGGCGTGTACGAAAACGACCCGCTCACCTTAATGATTATTTTGTCTATTAATATTGGTAGCATTATATGCTATACCAAGTTATATCTGCCACAATGGTATTCAGGGTAACTTTTGTAGAGTTCAATATTATACTAGTTTGATTTACTGTAGTATGTAGTGTACCTTTAAGACTATTATTTACCACGTTTACTCTGTGTCTACTTGACATATGGTTGACCTGTTACCCTCTATACGCACACTATCGTGTTGATATTAAATAATATGGTACTACACCAAACGAGGTACCGTATTCTCTCTCAAGAAAAACGACCAGTTGTTTTTCAAATACAAAAAATAAATAAATGAATAAATAATAATAATTATGCTATGTACGCTCTTAAATATTAGAGTACTGAATTATCCCCCCAATACCACCACCTATTTCCGATTACGATAATGAAAACAATTTCTTCTTTTTCTTAAACGAAACCATCAGTAGATAAGCTATAAATTTTAACACAAGAAAAGAGGAAATTGTAAACAAATTACTCGCGCCATCAGGCTGTACACGGTTCTTTACTTTGTATTTTTATTCAGGGAACCAGCACCACCACGTGACGAACAGGTGTGGTCCACATAGTCTGGATAGCCCCGAGGAAATGCTGAAAAAGCACACTAATGGGAAGCTGGATACATGTCAGGATACGCTTGCCACCCCCTCATGGGCTAAACCAGTGAAAGAAATCAGACCGAATTATACCAAAGTCAAATACTTCATACCCGTCGCCGAACAAGCGCTAATCTTCCCAACACCACCATCCCCGAACTATTTTTTTCGTCAACAAACAGCAGCCCCGCAAATCACGACCCTGCACCATATGCCGCCAGCTATTCTGGAAGCTGTGGCACGCGAGCAAGCCGCTAAGCAAGAGCGTGATTTGATGGACACGCACAAGTTTTTTCACCCCCCTAGGCCTATTAATGTGCGATGGCCTCACGTGCATACAACGTTGCCATCGTAACATTGATAGGCTGCAACTTTCATGTTTTATTTTTTTAATTTTTTTAAGTGTGTACCTTTTATTCCAACCTTTGATACCTCAAGTGAATGGGTGACCCCATCCAAAAAATTCAGGCTTTATATTTTATCAGATTTTTATGTTATATCCATAATTCTATTTTTCTTGTATATCATATAGCACAACAGGTGCGTATTTTTCATGTACTAAATTTATACGTATATATATATATTATCTTGACGAATAGAATTGTCAAAATACGGCATTTTGACAAATTATACAGATATTCACATCCTATACCGATTACTGAAATTAAAGGTCGAAATACAGCCGATGATTTTTCCATCTATATTCCAAAACCCTCTTTTGTTTTTATATACATTCCGGTTCATGCGACACTTTTTCAGAGGTGTATCGCAAGACATACTAGAATATTATTGTATACGTTAGTGTTTCCATAAAATTCAAACAGTTGGATTCAAACATTATATCAGATATCTTCACTGCAAACATTTTGCAGTTTGCCACAATTATATTGATTTTCTTTTATATGGTTACATTAATTGTATTGTAGTTTAAGATGTTAGAATGATAAGTTACCATTGTACTGTTTTGTACCATGCAGTATTATACCAAAATGTGTGTTAGTTCAATAACTTGACAAAGTTGAAACTTTCCTTGCTATTAATTTTCTTTGTTTCACGTTAGGATTGGTATCGTTCCATTTGTGAACTCGCATATTATAACGAAGAAACAGAATATTGCAGAAACAAGAACAAAGAAAATAAAAGGAATAATAATTCATTACATGATTATGTTCAAATCGTATTTAGCAATTTTTTTTCCCTCTTCAAATTGTCAATTTTTGCTTCGATTGCAAAGATTTTCTGCTTTGATTGCAAAAATGTTTCCTGTCGACCGGACAAAATTTGATTCACCCCCAGCCCGAACTTTTTCTGACTTTTTGTTTGATTCAATTTCATAATCCACCTTTGAGACACTATCTACATCCTTACATACCAAAACTGATTACTTTTCCTTCACATCGGCAGATTTTTCAAGGGAAATCGCGATTCAGCGGTTTTTCAAAAAACTTTTGAGAGAAAAAGGTCTTTTACAAATGTTAGATTTACCCCTCCCTCAAGTCAGACGATTTTTCCAGGGGCGTTACGAGCCAATTTTGTTTTTCCCATCACAAAAGTCGGTCACATTTTTGCCATGAGTAACGGAAGTTCACCCTACTTGAACTCTCGTTTAGCGGTGCAATTATAGTCGTTAACTCACGATTTATGGACTGTCTTATCGATCAACTTTATATACTAAAGCATCCCACTAAATTACCCTACCATTTGGGAATCATAATTTTATTTATTACTACCGCCGCTAAATATCGGTCATTTTTCACTCCGAGTAGTTTTGATTTTATCACATGTCCAAAACTAGATCAGCACCTGTTTCTATAGTCGGTCAACTTTCGGCCACAATTTTTTAACTTTGATATAGAAATATTATTACGACTTTGATACTTCTTAAAATTTTCTCACACATTGATACTTTGATTTTAATTTGATTTACAGAGATTTTATTTTACATTGTTTATCCTATTACCATTTATAAACCTACTCCCTTGCATATGATTTTAAATGCAAACTTGTATTGGTCCTATTTACTTAACATTCAAGTATATTAATGAATGCCTATGATTTTATCTTATGATTACTCAATTATTATCTTCTGTATAATTATGGTATTGGAATTCCCCGGTATAAGCGACTTGCCATCGCAACATTTTTACTGTCGAAGTGTAGAGATTATATTATGCTATTGTCGGTCATGTCTGAAGAGAGGATAAACAATATGTGAACATTATGTGTACATCATTGCAACTTATGATCCTCTATATAATGAACGTTAGCGCTTCTATGCAGCGCCAATTCTCGTCATTTTTTCTTCGCGATATGCAGTTTTCGCAGAAACGACTGTTATAAAGTTATATATGAACGTTAGTGCCGTATATTCAGAGACTACACTACCACTCCCACAAAACACACATTTCTCTTCGCTTCAAGGCGTTTTACTAGACTTTCATATCACGTCTTATTCTTATTGCTACACCGCAAGAGACATTCTTTTTACATCCATCGGTTAACACGCCGAGATATGGTATAACATATCTACATATCTCTGACACGCACGCATCACACAGTTACGTCATATCTAAACATTTATGAGTATTCTAATAGACACGTTGTGTATCAATGCCTGTTACATCTACATGTATACACAAACAATTTGTGCCAAAGGATACGAGGTAATATTTTGCTATCTAGTCAACCATTATGACTGAGCTACAGTAAAATATTACGCTATATGGAACGAGAACAGTTTCAGTCGCTGTACATCTATATGAACTGACAGAAATTTCTTCATGTACATGTATGTCCCTATGGGACTTTGCTTAACGGGAGCACCGTTTGTAGGTGACTACTCCAAGTCACCACGTGAACTAATTAGCCATTGTATTAGTCACGCTTTTTAAAAAAGCCGGACAAATTCGTTGTTGATTTGTCTATACCAGTGAACGATGCTGGACATCTGGTATTGTGTTTACTATGACCATGGTGTGTACTGTTTGGTACGCACGAGTCGTACAGGTTACACGTAACCATGGCAACTATATTCCGACGATACCCTCTCACACTGAACGATAAGTTGGTCTTCATTCATAAATACTGGAGTGTTTATGTTATGTTCGACGCTTCAATCTACGGCTATATGCTGCACGCGTTGGTTGACACGTGCCTTCAATTACGGACCGTGTGATAAAGACTTTTCCATAGCGTTTCCTATATAATCGAACTCTCGCGTGGGGAAGCACATTCCTGAGGAAGTCATGGTACTATGGTATTGCCACTCACGAACTATGGTAGTATCCATAACAATAACATTGCTACGGCAAATTGGATTGTTTGTTATTTACGCCGTGTCTCAAGACTTTTATAATGTGTTTTAATTGTGACATACATTGTGTTGAGGTTTATTTGATGTGTTTTAAATATTTTGGATTTTATCTTTTTGCAAAATTAATATTTTTCTTAAATTATGTTTCAGTTATGCCCACGCCTGACTCGGGGGACCTCGTCTCCCGAGGAGGAGGATACTGTAAGAATATCATATCCTACAAAGTGAGACATGATTAATAATATCATTATTAATTATGTGCCACTAAACAATACATAAATGTGTAGGTGAGGCAAAAGAAGGTGAAACGTTTTCGTTTCACCTTTAATGCTTACACCACTATTTTCCCCAAGATTATAGCATAGTAATCACTTTAATACATTATAGTATGCTGCCCCCCATAATCCACGTGACTGGGACGATGGACAATCACCTTGTTACATGGTCTAAGTGCCTAGGCACGCCCTGTAAGGAGGTGATTGGCCGGTGTTGCTTTAGCGTGGGATGGGAGCAGCAGAACAAAAAGTGAGTGTAGAGAAGAAGAAGGGGGTTGTTGGAGGAAGGAGAAAGAGAGAAGAAGTCGTACAATATACCAAGAAGGAGTCTCTGAACGTAACCAATGTGTGGCGTGTTTTCTTATCAGTTGTTTAATTAACCCAATTCGCGTGTGCGTAACCCGGAGAATTCCGAGTTATCACAGGGTCATAGTTTCAGAACATGCTGGCTTCTTGATTTTTTGATGACTTTATGCGTACTGATCCCATTTTCAGAAGAAAAAAAATGAAAAAAATTTCGAAATCCAGGGTGCCCTGACGCAAAACATGTGAAATCTAAGATGGCCGCCAGCACAGGCAAAAAAGTCTAATTTTGGCCTAATGTGTTACTTTTGTTATGTTTTGTTATAGATTTGGTTTGTTAATTGATATATTTGATGTTAAGGAATCCATTTTTGAAGGTTGCATGACAACTTTGACTATTCGTATTCTTGAAAATGGCTTTTTTCAGGTACGAGGGCGCTTTCCGTGATATCTCGCATTAGCTCCTTCCGTCGAAATTTTACATACCTGGCTATTAATAGCATATGGATTTGTTTGGCTCAAAAAGAACACCTAACAGAGCCTATTAAATACACGCAAATTACTAGCTATTTCCTATTTGCCACTGTAAACAAATTATTACGGGCCGTCTGTGGGGATATCGATTAGCTTCACGTAGAATCCTACACGTAAGATTTTTATTTTTCCAAATTCATGAAATGCCCTGATAATATCTCCATTTAACTCCCTTTCCATCACTCTCTGATAACTGATATTTGACAAATAGTATCTTTATATTGTTAATAAACTTCATGTAAAGTCATACTGTTGAAAAATAGATGAAAACAGTGAATTTTGATCAATAGAACGATGAGTATGAACTCACTGCTCGCAATCCGTGTTTGTGTGTATAGTCAATGGGGCTACGCTCGACCGTAAGATTTTGGTACCGATTCCGTGATTCGTCAATTTGGAAAAGTACAAATGACGTGGTTTTTTTTTAACCAATCAAAATGTATTTAACATGGACTAGTGTCGAACACCAAGGGTATGATATGGAGTTTGTATAAATTGTTTAGCTTATTTATTTCCAGAGATACAGCAAGCTGAATACATGCCCCGTAAAAGCCCGTAGACTTGGTGAATTTGACAATCATTTTGAAGTGTGTGGAATCGTGAAATAATAGGATGGCGAAAGTAAAATATTAAATGACGCGGGCATATATTTTTTTAAAAATATACAATGTAGATTTTAAGAAAGAATATTACTTCAGCTTTATGTGGACACTTGTATAAAATTCATACATTGCACACAGCTCAAGCTAGCTCAGTCGACAGATAGTTGGTTTGTATACTTGTTAAGCATTGATATAAATGGAAAATTGAAGGTTGAAAATTACCTTGCGATTATATCTATTTCATACACTCTGCATACATGCAGCAGCAAATCGGAAAAGAGACTTGATAACTTTACGCAAATGTAGTGCGAGTGTTAAAATCTCAAGTGTTAAAATCTCAAGTGTTAAAATCTCCAGTTGCACTCACATGTTGGGTTTCGAACATGTAGGCCTACTAGCTAGGCATCATGCAGGACTGACTCATTTTCTTTGGAGGAATATACAAGCTTAATTATTAATGAAAATTGGGGGATTATGAGACGCTTTGTTAATAAAATTTTAATAGAATTGTTTGGGTCGTGTATGAATTACAGCAGGCTAAAAACTCAGTGCACTCGCGCTGAATAACATGTAACATGTTGATGCTTGCCCAATGCACTCACCCCCTGCAGAGCTTGTACATTAGGCATGTCAGCATCTCAGCGCAAATAAATTGATTTGTCACATTTTCTCCCTGAGCGAGTACTGCACAGTTTTAAACCTATAATAGAAAACAGTAAAATAGACCAATGTTTGATTTAGAAAATTAAAACTACATGCACAACTATAACACTTTTTTTTAAATGGGCTAAATTACACAAAAAATCATATGGACAGACAGTGTTCAATTTACGTCCGTGTTTATGCTACACACGCTTGGATTTGAGTAGCAATTCCCAAATTATTAGCATTCTGCAATGCAGCAGAGGGTAAATTGGACATTTTTTGTGTAGCAAAAATTGCTACACACTTTGGAATTTGATTAGCCATTTCCATGTTTTGTGGAGCATTTTGCGATGCGACACAAGGTAAATTTAACCATGTGCACAGACAAAATTGTATGCACAGGCAGGGCCAATATGTTTAATAAAATTGTGCATGTAATTATATAAAGCTCCTTTAAATCAAACACTGAAATACATTTGGGTAACATTATCAACGTCATGTACAGGCTATTTAAAAGCTGATTTGTTTGCTTGGTACAATCAGTGTCAAACACTTTTAAAAATAAAGTGACAAAGTTAACACACTTCTTTATATTTTACACAGGCTGTGAGAGGCTTGGATTACAAGAAGATGGCGTTTCCATTCAATTGGAGGATGGGACAGAAGTGGAGGAGGATTTTTTTGGTGACTTAGAGGCTCTAACAGTATTGATTTTCAAACCAACTGAAAAGGTAGGTAGTTAACAACTACAATGGCAATTGTATGTCCACATGCATCTTCAGAAAGACCTACCGTATTTTGAACATTTTGGTTGAAAAATTCATGGGGAGGGGCGTTTATTAGAGAGGGGGCGTGTATTACAGCAAATACAATACGGTATAATGATCTGGCTATTTTTGCAATCATATTTTATGATAATGACACCAACAAGTTTTGTGTGAATGCAGGAGCTCCCACCATTCGTGCTTGATGAGATTGAGTTCATACACAGGGCTTAGTAATTTGGCGAGAATCCGAGAATCCATTCTCGCAAAGATTCTCCCCCAGGAGACCTTGCGAGAATCCAAATAGATTCTCATAAGCATTTTGAATACATGGTATTGAATGGACAATAATTCAAAGACTTTCGCAAAGATCCCCCCCCCCCCCCCCCCCCCCCCCCCCCCCCCCCCCCACCGTAGATTTGGGAGAATCAATTTAGATTCTCGCAGCATGTCACAAATTTCTACCCCAGCTTGATCTTCATGGTAATAATTTTCTATGTTCGTATGAAAAACACAAAATCTGTAGAGATCTGAAGAACTTTATTTTTCTCAATCTCATTTTTTACATCAGTTCCCCAAGTTGGTGAGAATGGCCAAATATAACATTAACTTGATATTTGGGCAAAACATCCATGTCCGTAATTGAAACACTTCTAAAGTATGTAGCAGTCTGCAGTCTTTTCAACTTGCTGCATCTTCAGTATTCTTAGGACATTATGACTTGGTGCACATGAGATTATATACACATTTTGCTCTTTATGCTATTCCCACACATGCTACAGGGTGATGAGACTGGTGAAAATGTTTCTGGCAGCTCTGGTGGTACTCCAACTGAAGCTTCAAACTTGCCAGTTGAAGGTGTTGAAGAAGGTCAAGAAGTCAATGAAATGCCACTCCCAAACTTCAGTGGAGACATTGAAGGTTTACTTGGAACAGATAAACTTTGGTCAGTTATTGATAGAGTTATTGAACAGGCGGCGTTTTGGGTTCTTGCACACGGGGATATGAAGAACAAAGATCAATATGACAGCTTCGGGGCAAGATTTGTGCAGAAGTATCCACTAATCAAGGGTTTTGATGATGATAAGCGTCCACATAGCTTCTTTCTGAAGAAGCTGTCAAGAAAATTGCGAAACTTACGAGATATTTCTAAGAAAAGGTCGGAGAGAGTACGAAGCCCCCCTTCTGAACAAGAAAAAAAGAAAAGAAGAGTGAGTTCTGCTGACTCAAGTGCAGCTGCTGGTTTGAGCGAAGATGTCATGTACAAGAAGAATCTGAAGGAGATGAAGTTGGTTGCTAGCAATGAGAAACCTGATGCAGCAAAAATTAAGCTCCTGATGACGAAGACCTTTGATGTACGGAGATTGTGGCTGCGTGAAAGAATGGGAACAGGAGTGCAGGAAATCTTGGATAAATTTCCTGTGTTAGCAGAAGCAAAGTTCGTAAGTATTATAAATTAGTTATGCACACAGGTCTTCTCTGAGGCCAATAGAACAGAATTCTGCATAACATGTGCGCATTTGGGTTTTTCGATCGGGTTATGGATGCCAAAATTCTAGTAGTAAAATTAAAGTTTCTTGAAATAAATCCAGTAGAGGTCCCCACTCACTCTGGAAAATCGATCTTATTTTTCAGACCGGGAAAATTTGAGGAATTTGATAAATATCAGCAAAACTCAGCTAATTTGAATGGCCTAGGAGAATTTCTTTTCTTTTGTTTCCACTTTGGCACTCAAGCGCTATACAATCAAGCTCGTTTCCGGCATTGTTTCTCTCCAGGGTTTCTCTATTCCTGTGCTGTAATGACACCTTTTGCAACTTTCCTCTATGGAAATTATCAATGAAAACTCAGTAAATTTTGTCTTCATGAAATAGCAGGAACATTTTTAATTTGTTTTGGTGTGGTATTACCATGGTATGCATTGTACAGTGATCTAAATTTACTCATGATACCTGTACTTTGGTGTGGACAGACTAGGATCATGGGCAAGTTTCACCTTTCAAATGTCATTGAAGTTTTGGAGTGTTCGCTGTCATAGTGCAATGTTAGCAACAATCTAATTAACTGGCTCAAGCCTGCACTCATCTGTTATGAAATGGGTTACAAACTGTAATTATTAATTTGTAGTGATCTATATATAGAAAAGCTCAATATCTCCACCTTTTTCTTTAACAAGCATGGCTACACAGGAATTGACTCCTCCATGTAGGTTAGATGGTATAATGAGAATTTTTAGGCATTACTAATTGCTAACATAGCTATTACATTTTTTGCCATTCCAGTTCAAATATGAACTTCTGAAAATAATTGGAACAACATGGGAACAACTTATCGCCAATGTCAACAGGATGGTGGGAAAATTGGATGATCTCTTCGAGGAGAGTGCCAGTGATGCAGATGAGGAACAGGTAAATTAATAGGGAGTCAGGGACATAAGATTTGTGAAATATCTTGGTGCTCCTCATACACAAAACTGTAGGAGAAATCTAAAGATTCTGGTAAATTCTTATTGCAAGAATCAATTATTAATGGATTAACACACACCTATGATACTGAAATTACACTAATTTCATATGAAACTCAGTTGAAACTGATTTATCAGATTCTTTTAAAACAAGATATTCATTGTAAATGAAATCTTGTTCCTATTCATTCATATGGAATTATTGTGAAGATTGATTAATCATAAATTAGCATTTTACTTCTCAAATCACTATGTTTTTGTTAGTCATTTTGGTGTCCCATAGTGATGCAAAGCTATTTAAATGCTACATAAAAACAGGGACTTGCGACTATTTCCGTCAATATTGTATACTGTTTTATATAATGTGTGTATATTATTTAGGTATCCAAAAATTGTTGAATTGTGAAGTCTGACATAATATGGACACCATACCTCATGTGGTGAACACTGGGACATTAAAAACTTTGATACTCTGTTAAAGCCACATTATAAAATCCCACCAAAATTTAGATTTGCTTAATTTTATTCTCAAAGTGACAAAAAACCAAGTAAAAATTGCCCCAGAACACCTTACGTGGCAAAGGGATACGCTAAAACAAGAAATTTGCAGATTTGCACACACGCTGATTTACGTTGATTTCAATGGGGAATTAGCTGGTCGCCACCCACAAGTTAACAAAAAATGTTGATTTTATTAAATCTACAAAATCCTTGGCTTAACGCTTGTTAGGGTGTGTTAATTTTGCTAATTATTACAGTCACGATAAAACCATTTTTAGCGATTTCAATTTTTTTCATGGTTGGGTGCATCCGGATGTTATAATGTGGCTTTAAGTGTAATCGCAAGTTCAAAATGAATCTGCAGCGTAATTTCATTCAACACTGTGATACTCTTTGTTACATTACAGGTGGAAGATAGCGATGCAAAGCTTCTAGAGTTACTGGAGAAGCTGGACAAGGCCACCAAATGGCGTGCCGTAAACAAGGACAAGAAGCTTGTGGAGTTAGTAAGTAATCATTTGATCAGTAAATCATTTCGGGATCAGATTTGGTACTGTTTTCTCTCAGACCCGGTTCCGGAACTTCCGATATGAGCTAGCATACCGATAAATTTGTTGTTCAGATAACAGCACTGCGGTTCTGTTTTGTTTATTTGTCTCCCCATAACAGGGGTAGTGTATGACAGCATACACACAGCAAGAGTACTGTGCTCGGGAATGCAGTTCCCTTGTTACTCAGTTACTGCAGTGGTACGGTACCTACACATAACTTATAGCCGGGCTTATAGCACTCCTTCAAAGTAGCTCCAGTGCTGTTTTGTACTTATTGCACAGTTACTCGGAAGTACAGGGTGTCCCAAAAGTCACGCCCCTTGTTCATGCTTCATATATTTACCTGGGAGAACTGCATAGTGAAAAAAATAAAATGATTAAATAGAGCGATCCTTTAGAATTATTTTGATATTAAACTTGGCCCCATTGATGACCCCAAACCGTAATTATACAAGTTTATAAATATGGCCGTAAAATACACAAACGCATATATGGGTCTTTCAATATGACGTATGTAAGGTGTGCTCGTTAGGAACAGAAAAACATGCGATGCATTTTATGCTGAACAGAGTGGTATGTGCTACCCCAGTCTGCTATGAACAGTCCTAATTTCTGTTCGTTTACTGCAAATTGGTATTTTATTATCATTTGCCATTTCGGAGCATTGATATAGTCTCATTAAACATTTCGAAAATGTCAACAAGATAAGTTTCACTTGAAAGCAACATATTCAATTCGCTTGGTGCTACGCGGAAACAAATTTAGTTCACTAACCCAAAGTTCAGAAAAGAATTTTATGAATACTTGTACATAACACGAGAAAATTAAAAAAAAACATTGAGATTTATAAACATAGACACAAGATTTTGATACCTGGATCTGTGCCTTTTTAACCCCAAAGTCATTATAAAAGAACGAGACGAACAGCAAGGGAAAAATCCGAGAAGCGCTAGACGATCGGTATGTTTACACTCTAAACGGAAAACAAGGTGCAAAGAATAAAGCGCACCATAATCTGAAAAAACCTGAAACGCCAACTATCAATGACCACAGAAACTGTTTAAGGTCTTTAAAGCACAGAAAGTAATGAATGTTGATTGCACTCCAGCTGTGTTCAAAATCTATCGCACATGTTCTGTTGCTTATGAGCACACCTTACATGCGTCGTATTGAGAGACCTCATTTATACGTTTGTGTGTTTTGCTGTACCACTTGCAAACTCTTGTAACTAGGGTTTGGGGGCACTGGTGGGGTCATGTTTGGTACCAATATAATTATAAAAGATCAGTCTATCTAATCATTGTAATTTCTTTACTATACCATATACATAAGTAGATATACGAAACATTAAAAAGGGGGCGTGACTTTTGGGACACCCTGTACCTCCACCACAGGTACTTCGAGGTATCACTGGGTCTGGAGCTACTTTGAAGGAGCAGTGCTGTAATGTATGTGTAGGTACCAGTGCAGTTAATGAGTAATATAGAACCAGTGCACTGAGTATTGCATTCCAGGCCATAATAATCTTGCTTTAAATCACATCTGTGTTTTGGTTCCCATAACTTTCTCAATTAAATAAAAGGTATTCTTTTTACAGGTGACTGTTGTACCCAAAGGAAAAGCCCTCGATGCCCCACGGTTGGTGATCATCGACCAAGAAGGGAACTACAGCAATGGCTTTGTTTTATATGATCAGGTGGCCATAGACTGCAAGTGTGACACTTTTGCAGAATGTATCCTGATGCTGATAGGGAGTTACTACGTCTTTTACCTTGGCTATCCAGTTGCATACACCGGCATACTTGGATTTTTGCAGACCCATGCCATGAAGGATAAAGAAAGTGAATTCAAAAAAACAAATAAATTTGTTGAATTTTCTAAAAAGTATTCAGACATTTAAAGTAGAAATACAGTTTGCAGTACTCCATTGCACTGTTGCTGTACTGATACTATGCAGAAATAGTCATAGATGCCACTTATCAGGTTTTAACTTGAATTCAGGTTTTTTGCCCTTCTTTTCATGTACAAAAGGATAGGAAAAATTAAAATTCAGGCTTTTTTGCAGCATGTCAGGTTTTTGGACAAAACCTGAGTGGCATCTCTGATTAGCTACATGTAGCTGTGCAGCTACTTGGTTAGCTGATGCTCAGCCAGGATGAAACAGAATGTCACTCAAAAGGAACAGCACAGCTACCTCTGCATAGCGTAAGTGCAGTAACAGTGCAATACTGCATCATGGACCATAAGAATGTGAGTGTACATTGTAGTTATTAAATCAATTGTGTCCTGTTCTGAAATTTGCCTGTGTACTTAAAAGATTTGTAGTAAGTTTTATAAGGTAAACCCAAGTCACACTACAAGCAACCCTATGGATACTGCTATGCCCAACAAGTTCACAACACGCCTTGTGGTCAAGTGAAATGTCAAATTCACAATCTTTACACACTTTCAATTATTATTTCAGTTACTATTTGTAATTGTAATTGAAATACCAGTAGACAAATTTGACTTTGTAGTGTTCGAAGGTTGAGAGGTTAGAACTTTCACTTGGTCACAAACCGTGTTCTTCTATGCGAATGTTATACACTCGTGATGAAACATAACGTGCCTGTCCTTGCTCTTACACACTTTTCAATTTGTTATATTGTAATTGAAAAAAAAAAAAAATTGACTTTGTAGTGTTCAAAGACTAGAAAAGAATTTAGAACTTTCCTAGGAAGCAAACAGTCTCACAGTGTTAGCCGGATTACGCTCCTCCCTTGCTCCATCCGTCTGAACGACTACTCAAAATAACGTTCACTGATTGAATACTTCCATATTTGGAAAGTTTCGCACCATAACGAATCATACGGCAACCATGATTGGTTGATATTTTTATGAAAAATCACCTCAGCATACAAGCTGCAAGTTACGTATCTGAGCTGTTTATAATAATGCGTCACATGAAATTTACTGGCGAATCAGCACTAGCACCCAGAATATGGGTGAACGATGAATGCCAATCAGAAACGGCCTGCCAGAGTAGTCGTTCAGGCGGATGGAGCGAGGGGGGAGTGGAATACGGCTGACCAGTGAGGCTAAACACAAACATTGCTCTTACAAAATTCTTGATTTGATATTATTGTAATTGGACTTTGTAGTGTTCGAAAGTTGAACTTTTACTTGGACACAAACCATGTTCTTTGGAAATGATACACTTGTGATTGCGTTATGAAACATGGTGCCTGTCCTTGCTCATACAGAATTTTTAATTGATATTATTGTTATTGCAATTTTGTAATTGATATAGACAAATTGGGACTTTGTAGTGTCCAAAGGTTGAGAATTTTTCATTTTTATTTGGATGCAAACCATGTTCTTTGGGAATGTTAATATGATGTAGAGGTGATAATTGCATACATGTTATGGCGACAGTTTGGTAAAATAGAGGATTTGATCGCTCTAGAGCTTGCCTGTATGAAATAATTAAAAATTTTGGTTTTCATTTTCTTCATAAAAATGCGGTTATTTTCGTATGCGATTCATGCAGATTACCGCTTTCTACCGCTTTTCTACAAAAAAAGGTGTATTTTTTAGGAATTCACAAAAATACACATTTTTTTGAATAAAATCTGTAAAAGAGCCTCAATCTGCATGAATTGCATAACAACCGCATTTTGATGAAGAAAATGAAAACCAAAACTTTCAGTTATTTCATGTTAGCAAACTCTAGAGCCAGGGAATTCTTTATTTTACCAAATTGTTGCCATAACATGTATGCAATTCTGTATTGTTTTGACCACCTATATGATGAAACATAAGATGGTAGCTGTCCTTTTTCTTAATTGATATAATGATATTATTATAATTGCAATTAGACAAAATTTGACTTTGTAGTGTACAAAAGTAGCTTTTAGCCAGAGCACCGGCTATAGTAATCAGTAAAGTCCAAGTGTCGGCTTCGCCTTGGCTTTGACTGCTCACTTCACGGTGAAGCTTTGCTGCTAGGTGCTAAGTCACTGGCAGGGGTCACTGGAAGTGGAATTTCGTGGTCACAGGGTCTTACTTAGAGTAACTTGGATACTGACTGGACTTTATTTGAGTAACTGAGATCAAGAATTTAACAGTCTTGGGATCTTATAAAGATCTAGCACAAAGGTTTCAGATATTTTACTGGGACACAAACCAAGTTCTTTGGGAATGTTACACAGGTGATGAAAAAAAACATGGTGCCTGTCCTTGCTCTTGCAGAATTTCTAATTGATAATATTGTATCTGCAATTCTAAATTGTTCTAAAATAGACAAAGACTTTGTAGTGTACTAAGGTTGAGAATTTAGAATTTTTACTTGGACAAACCATGTTCTTTTGGAATGTTACATGCGTGATGAAACATAACATTGTTCCCCTTCGAGGATTTCTTAGGACTTTTGCTATAGTGTTCATTGAACCACATAGACTTGTATCAATAAAAAATAAATTCTGTTGCAATTTGTTCCAAGTGAAAATCTACTTTTCTTAGACAATTTGTAGTGTACAAAGGTTGTGAATTTAGCAATTTATACTTGGACAAACCATGTTCTTTGGAAATGTTAACATGCATGATGAAACAACATATGGTGCCTGTCCTTGCTCTTATAGAATTTTTCATTGATATTATATTGTTGTACAATGTAATTACAATTGTTCATTCTTACTAATCTTAGAAAATACCTAATGGGATCATCCTCTGTGTGTGTTAGGGGGAGGGAGGGGTGCATCAATATTTTACTAGTTACTACACACTTTTATTTTGTGCAATTTTTTTGCCATGCAAATAGTGATTGCAACAAAACTCGGGTCAGAGAACCACTGGCCCAAGACGGTAAGATCTAGATACATGCGAGTGTATTTTAGTTGAGTTTCGAGGTTATCTACGGGTGAATGTGTCATTTTATGGCCAGGTTTAGACTCTGATAATGATGAAACGTGGTGTCTGATAAAGGAGTGGGTGTTCAAAAAATTGTGTATGTAGCTAAAATCACCTTCTGCACTGCTCAGCCACAATATGCTTTGCTGTGATGCATTTTGGAAATGCCAGTCCTCCTGTACTGCATTGTAGATATTGATGTATACTGCATTGTAGATATTGATACCTTGGTACAATGCAGTATGGGAGACTGGCATTTCATATTATTGCAGATTCTGCAATGCAGAATGGGCGAACTACCTTTCAAGCTCATGGAGCCAGGCCTTGTCTTTTGAGGAGTGTGATTTGGTAGCTACGCCTAGAAGCTCACCTTAAATTATTCAGGAATGTGATTTATAGCTCACCTTAAATTCTTAAAATAATGACTGATTGCCATACAAAACAGTAAAATGCACTCCTGAAAGCTCACCTAAAATTCTTGAGGAGTGTGATTAGTAGCTCGACTGGGATTTTTAAAAGACAAGGCCTGTGGAGCCATAATTGAAATAGACAAATTTAACTCTGTAGTGTAGAAAGGTTCAGAATTTAGAATTTTTACCTGGTCACAAGTAACCGATCAGCAAGGTATTCCACTATAAAAATTATAATTTGTGATCATTATGGGCATGCAATTTATGTGATGGGTAGTATATTGCAATCACATGATTGCATCCCAATTTTTTAACTATGGAGCTCCATTTTTTCCTGATTAACCAAGGATTTATCCTTATAAATTGTTTCACTCCTAGTAAAATTCAGTTTATAAAGAGGAAGGACAAAAACGTTTACAAATATCTAGAACATACCAAAATTTTGGTCTATCCCCAAAATAAATTCTTATTCGGTGGGTGTGGTCTACAGGGTGTCTCACAAAAAAGTGTACTGTCAAAGCACCCTAATTTTGGAGATTTTATTGAAAGTTAATGAAAATTAGGAGATATGCGCTATATCTCCTAAATATTTGGCAATTGTATTCTAAAATTTGCATATTTTAGGGACTTTGCATGCATTTGATGAAAACATGAAAAATAGGTTTGTTCCTCTAATTTCTTTGAGTAGTGCATTTAACAATAATTTTCATTAACTTTCAATAAAATTTCCAAAATGAGGGCGCCTTGACGGAACGGTTTTTTGTGGAACACCCTGTATATGATTTGATTGGTTTTCAACTATCCATTATAGGAGTCCACAAGATGGGTCCACAATATTGTATACGTTGAGCGTTTGACGCTTGCACTCCACGTGTATACAGTGTGTGTAAATAAGTGCACATTACGGTGCAATCCACTAAAGGGTAAACAAGGTTTGTTTATTTTAGGGGAGTTACCATTTACTGTTTCTTTTTTAATGTCTGAAAATGGAATTTAAATGTGGTCAAAATTCATTGTAAGGCTAAACAAAAAAACAGTTTGTTTCATGTAGCGTGTGCATTTATTTTTTTGGCTGATTGTGGACATTTAAAAATGTGTTCATTAGGAAAAAATAAGTTTAAAAAATTGAAAATGTTAAGCAAAAAAAAACTGGCACAGAAATTTACATGTTTGGTTCCTGTACCAGGCTGCAAAAGTTAAATGCGAAATGCATTTTTTTTTAAGACCATGTCTTGAACAAAGAAATGCATTGTGTGCTGATTTTGAGTGTTTAAAGTCAGTTTCATGTGTTTGTGGATCACTCAGTGTAATTTACTAGTATTGTGCAGTTTTAACAACTTTGGAATTAACATTGGTCTATTTGACTGAAAAAAAAATACTCGGGACTTGAATGCAAGTAACACATTTCTGCGCCTAATTTTTAAATTTTTACTTAATATTTTGCATTTAAAAAAAAAAATCTAAGGCTAAAAATTAATAAAATATGTGCACAATCAGCCAAAAAAATTAAATGTGCGGGAAACATTTTGTTTTGCTTTCAGCCTAACATTGACCAACTGGATATAAAATGATGCACAAATGCTAGGTAACAACTTGTAAGCAATAATTTTCATGTTTCAGTAAGTTTACTGATTTGGCATTTTGTGGTATGTTGAGGTTGAAAAATTAAAAAAAAAGTTTTATTGCAATTGAAATCATATCATCTAATACTTCTCATCTTTATTTTGTCTTTTTTTGTGCAGATTTACCCCCAAAGTATACTACTTGATTTGGAACCAAACAGTTTTCTGAAAGATGGCTTACTATGTTGAAGCAGTTTCGAGACATGTCTTAAAGTGGCATATCAGCTCAGGGACCCGTGTCATTTTGGAAGACGGGTCGTATGCAAAACATGTCTTACCATGCACAACTCATCATGAAGATGCACTTGTGTGATTTAAGACATGTCTCAAAACTGGCTTCACAAAATGCATCTTACAGAAAGACGTGACTTGACCAACACGCGTCTTTAAAAATACACGTCTCCCAGTTGATGACATCAGACATGTCTTGATTATAAACATGTCATAATACAATACATGTCTTAAAAAATACACGTCTCCCACTTGATGACATCAGACATGTCTTGAGTATAAACATGTCTTAATACAATACATGTCTTTAAAAATACTTGTCGCCCACTTGAGTATAAACATGTCTTAATACAAAACATGTCTTTAAAAATACACGTCTCCCAGTTGATGACATCAGACGTGTCTTACAATGTGTCTTCTGCCAAGACACCATTTTTACAGTGTACTTACCAATCAGAAAAACTGTTAAACAGTATTCAACGGATTATGTCCATATTTTATCATAGGGAGTATTTGACATGTAAAATAATAATTTTGTTGTTGTATTTTTTCATTCGGTAAACATTTTCACAGAATCTTTATATGTTCATTTATGTATAACAAATAAACAATATCCATAATTACCCCTTTTTCTGCAAAGAGTTGGTACTCAAATTTGTTGCACATATTAAGACCGCCCATCAAACTATACTGGACCTCCACATAGTCAGATTCCATAGGGATAGCACCTGCTTTATCATACGATGGTGGTAGTCCGTTCTGAGTACAAAAATATAATATTTAAGACAAATGTAATCTACAGAATGTAACACAAATTATACAATTATAAAAACCGTATAATATGTATCTTCTTTAAATTATTATTTTTACTCGTATTACACACAAAGGCAATTCCTTACCCTTAAACATAAACTTTGAATCGTTCAAATCTGTGGTTGAAATAAAATAGTAGAGAACGTGTCGTCAAAGTGTCTATTAAACTTGTTTGAGAGGGGGGCGGTTCCGTGTAACGGAATAATAGAGTTTGGAAAGAAATCTGCTCTGATCAGCAGTTGATAGCACATAAAACATGTATTGCTATCAACATATATCAGCATTATTTTGTTATTGCCATTAGCAGTGGACAGCGTAAGAAACGTCATTATCAGCAATAGAAACCACGTGTAGCACATGAAACATGTCAATGCTACCAGCAGAAGATTGCTCATAAAAGATATAATTGCTATCAGCGGTAGACAGCACATTAAACATGTCATTGCTATCAGCAGTAGACAGCACATAAAACATGTCATTGCTATCAGCAGTAGACAACTACATAAAACATGTCATTGATATCAGCTGTAGACAATACATAAAACATGTCATTGCTATCAGCAATAGATTGCACATAAAACATGTCGTTGTTATCAACAGTAGGCAGCAAATAAAACATGTCATTGCAATCAGCAAATAGACAGCACATAAAACATGCCATTGCTATCAGCAGTAGACAGCACATTTAAAAACATGTCATTGTTATCAGCAGTAGACAACACATTAAACATGTCATTGCTATTAGCAATATACTGCACATAAAACATGTAATTGCTATCAGCAGAAGACAGCACATAAAACATTGTTATTGCTATCAGTAATAAACAGCACATAAAACATGCCATTGCTATCAGCAGTTGACAGCAAATTAAACATGTCATTGCTAACAGCAGTTAGTAGATAGCACATAAAACATTGTTATTGCTATCAGCAGTAGGCAGCACATACAACATGTAATTGCCATCAGCAGAAGACAGCACATAAAACATTGTTATTGCTATCAGTAATAAACAGCACATAAAACATGCCATTGCTATCAGCAGTTGACAGCAAATTAAACATGTCATTGCTAACAGCAGTTAGTAGATAGCACATAAAACATTATAATAATGTTTTATATCATATATATAATATAATATAAAGCAGTTTACCAACCCACGGTGTTTACAATAGACAATATAACAAACAAATAATAACAACCACCGGCGAATGTCCCAACGAAAAATAAGCAAGGACATTCACCGGCGGGGATTTGAACCCCGGTCTCCCGATCTCTAGACGGGCGCCTTAACCACTAGGCCACCGATAACTTGCTGATAAACGGCAATTTGAATCAGTGCTAAGTGAATAAGCGACGGGGTTATACAATACACACATCACGATAACATGAGACATTTGGCCAAACACAGTAGGGATCACAAACGTGATGACAAGAGGAAACTGAATAAATAAATCATATAATAATGTTTTATATCATATATATAATATAATATAAAGCAGTTTACCAACCCACGGTGTTTACAATAGACAATATAACAAACAAATAATAACAACCACCGGCGAATGTCCCAACGAAAAATAAGCAAGGACATTCACCGGCGGGGATTTGAACCCCGGTCTCCCGATCTCTAGACGGGCGCCTTAACCACTAGGCCACCGATAACTTGCTGATAAACGGCAATTTGAATCAGTGCTAAGTGAATAAGCGACGGGGTTATACAATACACACAGCACGATAACATGAGACATTTGGCCAAACACAGTAGGGATCACAAACGTGATGACAAGAGGAAACTGAATAAATAAATCATATAATAATGTTTTATATCATATATATAATATAATATAAAGCAGTTTACCAACCCACGGTGTTTACAATAGACAATATAACAAACAAATAATAACAACCACCGGCGAATGTCCCAACGAAAAATAAGCAAGGACATTCACCGGCGGGGATTTGAACCCCGGTCTCCCGATCTCTAGACGGGCGCCTTAACCACTAGGCCACCGATAACTTGCTGATAAACGGCAATTTGAATCAGTGCTAAGTGAATAAGCGACGGGGTTATACAATACACACAGCACGATAACATGAGACATTTGGCCAAACACAGTAGGGATCACAAACGTGATGACAAGAGGAAACTGAATAAATAAATCATATAATAATGTTTTATATCATATATATAATATAATATAAAGCAGTTTACCAACCCACGGTGTTTACAATAGACAATATAACAAACAAATAATAACAACCACCGGCGAATGTCCCAACGAAAAATAAGCAAGGACATTCACCGGCGGGGATTTGAACCCCGGTCTCCCGATCTCTAGACGGGCGCCTTAACCACTAGGCCACCGATAACTTGCTGATAAACGGCAATTTGAATCAGTGCTAAGTGAATAAGCGACGGGGTTATACAATACACACAGCACGATAACATGAGACATTTGGCCAAACACAGTAGGGATCACAAACGTGATGACAAGAGGAAACTGAATAAATAAATCATATAATAATGTTTTATATCATATATATAATATAATATAAAGCAGTTTACCAACCCACGGTGTTTACAATAGACAATATAACAAACAAATAATAACAACCACCGGCGAATGTCCCAACGAAAAATAAGCAAGGACATTCACCGGCGGGGATTTGAACCCCGGTCTCCCGATCTCTAGACGGGCGCCTTAACCACTAGGCCACCGATAACTTGCTGATAAACGGCAATTTGAATCAGTGCTAAGTGAATAAGCGACGGGGTTATACAATACACACAGCACGATAACATGAGACATTTGGCCAAACACAGTAGGGATCACAAACGTGATGACAAGAGGAAACTGAATAAATAAATCATATAATAATGTTTTATATCATATATATAATATAATATAAAGCAGTTTACCAACCCACGGTGTTTACAATAGACAATATAACAAACAAATAATAACAACCACCGGCGAATGTCCCAACGAAAAATAAGCAAGGACATTCACCGGCGGGGATTTGAACCCCGGTCTCCCGATCTCTAGACGGGCGCCTTAACCACTAGGCCACCGATAACTTGCTGATAAACGGCAATTTGAATCAGTGCTAAGTGAATAAGCGACGGGGTTATACAATACACACAGCACGATAACATGAGACATTTGGCCAAACACAGTAGGGATCACAAACGTGATGACAAGAGGAAACTGAATAAATAAATCATATAATAATGTTTTATATCATATATATAATATAATATAAAGCAGTTTACCAACCCACGGTGTTTACAATAGACAATATAACAAACAAATAATAACAACCACCGGCGAATGTCCCAACGAAAAATAAGCAAGGACATTCACCGGCGGGGATTTGAACCCCGGTCTCCCGATCTCTAGACGGGCGCCTTAACCACTAGGCCACCGATAACTTGCTGATAAACGGCAATTTGAATCAGTGCTAAGTGAATAAGCGACGGGGTTATACAATACACACAGCACGATAACATGAGACATTTGGCCAAACACAGTAGGGATCACAAACGTGATGACAAGAGGAAACTGAATAAATAAATCATATAATAATGTTTTATATCATATATATAATATAATATAAAGCAGTTTACCAACCCACGGTGTTTACAATAGACAATATAACAAACAAATAATAACAACCACCGGCGAATGTCCCAACGAAAAATAAGCAAGGACATTCACCGGCGGGGATTTGAACCCCGGTCTCCCGATCTCTAGACGGGCGCCTTAACCACTAGGCCACCGATAACTTGCTGATAAACGGCAATTTGAATCAGTGCTAAGTGAATAAGCGACGGGGTTATACAATACACACAGCACGATAACATGAGACATTTGGCCAAACACAGTAGGGATCACAAACGTGATGACAAGAGGAAACTGAATAAATAAATCATATAATAATGTTTTATATCATATATATAATATAATATAAAGCAGTTTACCAACCCACGGTGTTTACAATAGACAATATAACAAACAAATAATAACAACCACCGGCGAATGTCCCAACGAAAAATAAGCAAGGACATTCACCGGCGGGGATTTGAACCCCGGTCTCCCGATCTCTAGACGGGCGCCTTTAACCACTAGGCCACCGATAACTTGCTGATAAACGGCAATTTGAATCAGTGCTAAGTGAATAAGCGACGGGGTTATACAATACACACAGCACGATAACATGAGACATTTGGCCAAACACAGTAGGGATCACAAACGTGATGACAAGAGGAAACTGAATAAATAAATCATATAATAATGTTTTATATCATATATATAATATAATATAAAGCAGTTTACCAACCCACGGTGTTTACAATAGACAATATAACAAACAAATAATAACAACCACCGGCGAATGTCCCAACGAAAAATAAGCAAGGACATTCACCGGCGGGGATTTGAACCCCGGTCTCCCGATCTCTAGACGGGCGCCTTAACCACTAGGCCACCGATAACTTGCTGATAAACGGCAATTTGAATCAGTGCTAAGTGAATAAGCGACGGGGTTATACAATACACACAGCACGATAACATGAGACATTTGGCCAAACACAGTAGGGATCACAAACGTGATGACAAGAGGAAACTGAATAAATAAATCATATAATAATGTTTTATATCATATATATAATATAATATAAAGCAGTTTACCAACCCACGGTGTTTACAATAGACAATATAACAAACAAATAATAACAACCACCGGCGAATGTCCCAACGAAAAATAAGCAAGGACATTCACCGGCGGGGATTTGAACCCCGGTCTCCCGATCTCTAGACGGGCGCCTTAACCACTAGGCCACCGATAACTTGCTGATAAACGGCAATTTGAATCAGTGCTAAGTGAATAAGCGACGGGGTTATACAATACACACAGCACGATAACATGAGACATTTGGCCAAACACAGTAGGGATCACAAACGTGATGACAAGAGGAAACTGAATAAATAAATCATATAATAATGTTTTATATCATATATATAATATAATATAAAGCAGTTTACCAACCCACGGTGTTTACAATAGACAATATAACAAACAAATAATAACAACCACCGGCGAATGTCCCAACGAAAAATAAGCAAGGACATTCACCGGCGGGGATTTGAACCCCGGTCTCCCGATCTCTAGACGGGCGCCTTAACCACTAGGCCACCGATAACTTGCTGATAAACGGCAATTTGAATCAGTGCTAAGTGAATAAGCGACGGGGTTATACAATACACACAGCACGATAACATGAGACATTTGGCCAAACACAGTAGGGATCACAAACGTGATGACAAGAGGAAACTGAATAAATAAATCATATAATAATGTTTTATATCATATATATAATATAATATAAAGCAGTTTACCAACCCACGGTGTTTACAATAGACAATATAACAAACAAATAATAACAACCACCGGCGAATGTCCCAACGAAAAATAAGCAAGGACATTCACCGGCGGGGATTTGAACCCCGGTCTCCCGATCTCTAGACGGGCGCCTTAACCACTAGGCCACCGATAACTTGCTGATAAACGGCAATTTGAATCAGTGCTAAGTGAATAAGCGACGGGGTTATACAATACACACAGCACGATAACATGAGACATTTGGCCAAACACAGTAGGGATCACAAACGTGATGACAAGAGGAAACTGAATAAATAAATCATATAATAATGTTTTATATCATATATATAATATAATATAAAGCAGTTTACCAACCCACGGTGTTTACAATAGACAATATAACAAACAAATAATAACAACCACCGGCGAATGTCCCAACGAAAAATAAGCAAGGACATTCACCGGCGGGGATTTGAACCCCGGTCTCCCGATCTCTAGACGGGCGCCTTAACCACTAGGCCACCGATAACTTGCTGATAAACGGCAATTTGAATCAGTGCTAAGTGAATAAGCGACGGGGTTATACAATACACACAGCACGATAACATGAGACATTTGGCCAAACACAGTAGGGATCACAAACGTGATGACAAGAGGAAACTGAATAAATAAATCATATAATAATGTTTTATATCATATATATAATATAATATAAAGCAGTTTACCAACCCACGGTGTTTACAATAGACAATATAACAAACAAATAATAACAACCACCGGCGAATGTCCCAACGAAAAATAAGCAAGGACATTCACCGGCGGGGATTTGAACCCCGGTCTCCCGATCTCTAGACGGGCGCCTTAACCACTAGGCCACCGATAACTTGCTGATAAACGGCAATTTGAATCAGTGCTAAGTGAATAAGCGACGGGGTTATACAATACACACAGCACGATAACATGAGACATTTGGCCAAACACAGTAGGGATCACAAACGTGATGACAAGAGGAAACTGAATAAATAAATCATATAATAATGTTTTATATCATATATATAATATAATATAAAGCAGTTTACCAACCCACGGTGTTTACAATAGACAATATAACAAACAAATAATAACAACCACCGGCGAATGTCCCAACGAAAAATAAGCAAGGACATTCACCGGCGGGGATTTGAACCCCGGTCTCCCGATCTCTAGACGGGCGCCTTAACCACTAGGCCACCGATAACTTGCTGATAAACGGCAATTTGAATCAGTGCTAAGTGAATAAGCGACGGGGTTATACAATACACACAGCACGATAACATGAGACATTTGGCCAAACACAGTAGGGATCACAAACGTGATGACAAGAGGAAACTGAATAAATAAATCATATAATAATGTTTTATATCATATATATAATATAATATAAAGCAGTTTACCAACCCACGGTGTTTACAATAGACAATATAACAAACAAATAATAACAACCACCGGCGAATGTCCCAACGAAAAATAAGCAAGGACATTCACCGGCGGGGATTTGAACCCCGGTCTCCCGATCTCTAGACGGGCGCCTTAACCACTAGGCCACCGATAACTTGCTGATAAACGGCAATTTGAATCAGTGCTAAGTGAATAAGCGACGGGGTTATACAATACACACAGCACGATAACATGAGACATTTGGCCAAACACAGTAGGGATCACAAACGTGATGACAAGAGGAAACTGAATAAATAAATCATATAATAATGTTTTATATCATATATATAATATAATATAAAGCAGTTTACCAACCCACGGTGTTTACAATAGACAATATAACAAACAAATAATAACAACCACCGGCGAATGTCCCAACGAAAAATAAGCAAGGACATTCACCGGCGGGGATTTGAACCCCGGTCTCCCGATCTCTAGACGGGCGCCTTAACCACTAGGCCACCGATAACTTGCTGATAAACGGCAATTTGAATCAGTGCTAAGTGAATAAGCGACGGGGTTATACAATACACACAGCACGATAACATGAGACATTTGGCCAAACACAGTAGGGATCACAAACGTGATGACAAGAGGAAACTGAATAAATAAATCATATAATAATGTTTTATATCATATATATAATATAATATAAAGCAGTTTACCAACCCACGGTGTTTACAATAGACAATATAACAAACAAATAATAACAACCACCGGCGAATGTCCCAACGAAAAATAAGCAAGGACATTCACCGGCGGGGATTTGAACCCCGGTCTCCCGATCTCTAGACGGGCGCCTTAACCACTAGGCCACCGATAACTTGCTGATAAACGGCAATTTGAATCAGTGCTAAGTGAATAAGCGACGGGGTTATACAATACACACAGCACGATAACATGAGACATTTGGCCAAACACAGTAGGGATCACAAACGTGATGACAAGAGGAAACTGAATAAATAAATCATATAATAATGTTTTATATCATATATATAATATAATATAAAGCAGTTTACCAACCCACGGTGTTTACAATAGACAATATAACAAACAAATAATAACAACCACCGGCGAATGTCCCAACGAAAAATAAGCAAGGACATTCACCGGCGGGGATTTGAACCCCGGTCTCCCGATCTCTAGACGGGCGCCTTAACCACTAGGCCACCGATAACTTGCTGATAAACGGCAATTTGAATCAGTGCTAAGTGAATAAGCGACGGGGTTATACAATACACACAGCACGATAACATGAGACATTTGGCCAAACACAGTAGGGATCACAAACGTGATGACAAGAGGAAACTGAATAAATAAATCATATAATAATGTTTTATATCATATATATAATATAATATAAAGCAGTTTACCAACCCACGGTGTTTACAATAGACAATATAACAAACAAATAATAACAACCACCGGCGAATGTCCCAACGAAAAATAAGCAAGGACATTCACCGGCGGGGATTTGAACCCCGGTCTCCCGATCTCTAGACGGGCGCCTTAACCACTAGGCCACCGATAACTTGCTGATAAACGGCAATTTGAATCAGTGCTAAGTGAATAAGCGACGGGGTTATACAATACACACAGCACGATAACATGAGACATTTGGCCAAACACAGTAGGGATCACAAACGTGATGACAAGAGGAAACTGAATAAATAAATCATATAATAATGTTTTATATCATATATATAATATAATATAAAGCAGTTTACCAACCCACGGTGTTTACAATAGACAATATAACAAACAAATAATAACAACCACCGGCGAATGTCCCAACGAAAAATAAGCAAGGACATTCACCGGCGGGGATTTGAACCCCGGTCTCCCGATCTCTAGACGGGCGCCTTAACCACTAGGCCACCGATAACTTGCTGATAAACGGCAATTTGAATCAGTGCTAAGTGAATAAGCGACGGGGTTATACAATACACACAGCACGATAACATGAGACATTTGGCCAAACACAGTAGGGATCACAAACGTGATGACAAGAGGAAACTGAATAAATAAATCATATAATAATGTTTTATATCATATATATAATATAATATAAAGCAGTTTACCAACCCACGGTGTTTACAATAGACAATATAACAAACAAATAATAACAACCACCGGCGAATGTCCCAACGAAAAATAAGCAAGGACATTCACCGGCGGGGATTTGAACCCCGGTCTCCCGATCTCTAGACGGGCGCCTTAACCACTAGGCCACCGATAACTTGCTGATAAACGGCAATTTGAATCAGTGCTAAGTGAATAAGCGACGGGGTTATACAATACACACAGCACGATAACATGAGACATTTGGCCAAACACAGTAGGGATCACAAACGTGATGACAAGAGGAAACTGAATAAATAAATCATATAATAATGTTTTATATCATATATATAATATAATATAAAGCAGTTTACCAACCCACGGTGTTTACAATAGACAATATAACAAACAAATAATAACAACCACCGGCGAATGTCCCAACGAAAAATAAGCAAGGACATTCACCGGCGGGGATTTGAACCCCGGTCTCCCGATCTCTAGACGGGCGCCTTAACCACTAGGCCACCGATAACTTGCTGATAAACGGCAATTTGAATCAGTGCTAAGTGAATAAGCGACGGGGTTATACAATACACACAGCACGATAACATGAGACATTTGGCCAAACACAGTAGGGATCACAAACGTGATGACAAGAGGAAACTGAATAAATAAATCATATAATAATGTTTTATATCATATATATAATATAATATAAAGCAGTTTACCAACCCACGGTGTTTACAATAGACAATATAACAAACAAATAATAACAACCACCGGCGAATGTCCCAACGAAAAATAAGCAAGGACATTCACCGGCGGGGATTTGAACCCCGGTCTCCCGATCTCTAGACGGGCGCCTTAACCACTAGGCCACCGATAACTTGCTGATAAACGGCAATTTGAATCAGTGCTAAGTGAATAAGCGACGGGGTTATACAATACACACAGCACGATAACATGAGACATTTGGCCAAACACAGTAGGGATCACAAACGTGATGACAAGAGGAAACTGAATAAATAAATCATATAATAATGTTTTATATTATATATATAATATAATATAAAGCAGTTTACCAACCCACGGTGTTTACAATAGACAATATAACAAACAAATAATAACAACCACCGGCGAATGTCCCAACGAAAAATAAGCAAGGACATTCACCGGCGGGGATTTGAACCCCGGTCTCCCGATCTCTAGACGGGCGCCTTAACCACTAGGCCACCGATAACTTGCTGATAAACGGCAATTTGAATCAGTGCTAAGTGAATAAGCGACGGGGTTATACAATACACACAGCACGATAACATGAGACATTTGGCCAAACACAGTAGGGATCACAAACGTGATGACAAGAGGAAACTGAATAAATAAATCATATAATAATGTTTTATATCATATATATAATATAATATAAAGCAGTTTACCAACCCACGGTGTTTACAATAGACAATATAACAAACAAATAATAACAACCACCGGCGAATGTCCCAACGAAAAATAAGCAAGGACATTCACCGGCGGGGATTTGAACCCCGGTCTCCCGATCTCTAGACGGGCGCCTTAACCACTAGGCCACCGATAACTTGCTGATAAACGGCAATTTGAATCAGTGCTAAGTGAATAAGCGACGGGGTTATACAATACACACAGCACGATAACATGAGACATTTGGCCAAACACAGTAGGGATCACAAACGTGATGACAAGAGGAAACTGAATAAATAAATCATATAATAATGTTTTATATCATATATATAATATAATATAAAGCAGTTTACCAACCCACGGTGTTTACAATAGACAATATAACAAACAAATAATAACAACCACCGGCGAATGTCCCAACGAAAAATAAGCAAGGACATTCACCGGCGGGGATTTGAACCCCGGTCTCCCGATCTCTAGACGGGCGCCTTAACCACTAGGCCACCGATAACTTGCTGATAAACGGCAATTTGAATCAGTGCTAAGTGAATAAGCGACGGGGTTATACAATACACACAGCACGATAACATGAGACATTTGGCCAAACACAGTAGGGATCACAAACGTGATGACAAGAGGAAACTGAATAAATAAATCATATAATAATGTTTTATATCATATATATAATATAATATAAAGCAGTTTACCAACCCACGGTGTTTACAATAGACAATATAACAAACAAATAATAACAACCACCGGCGAATGTCCCAACGAAAAATAAGCAAGGACATTCACCGGCGGGGATTTGAACCCCGGTCTCCCGATCTCTAGACGGGCGCCTTAACCACTAGGCCACCGATAACTTGCTGATAAACGGCAATTTGAATCAGTGCTAAGTGAATAAGCGACGGGGTTATACAATACACACAGCACGATAACATGAGACATTTGGCCAAACACAGTAGGGATCACAAACGTGATGACAAGAGGAAACTGAATAAATAAATCATATAATAATGTTTTATATCATATATATAATATAATATAAAGCAGTTTACCAACCCACGGTGTTTACAATAGACAATATAACAAACAAATAATAACAACCACCGGCGAATGTCCCAACGAAAAATAAGCAAGGACATTCACCGGCGGGGATTTGAACCCCGGTCTCCCGATCTCTAGACGGGCGCCTTAACCACTAGGCCACCGATAACTTGCTGATAAACGGCAATTTGAATCAGTGCTAAGTGAATAAGCGACGGGGTTATACAATACACACAGCACGATAACATGAGACATTTGGCCAAACACAGTAGGGATCACAAACGTGATGACAAGAGGAAACTGAATAAATAAATCATATAATAATGTTTTATATCATATATATAATATAATATAAAGCAGTTTACCAACCCACGGTGTTTACAATAGACAATATAACAAACAAATAATAACAACCACCGGCGAATGTCCCAACGAAAAATAAGCAAGGACATTCACCGGCGGGGATTTGAACCCCGGTCTCCCGATCTCTAGACGGGCGCCTTAACCACTAGGCCACCGATAACTTGCTGATAAACGGCAATTTGAATCAGTGCTAAGTGAATAAGCGACGGGGTTATACAATACACACAGCACGATAACATGAGACATTTGGCCAAACACAGTAGGGATCACAAACGTGATGACAAGAGGAAACTGAATAAATAAATCATATAATAATGTTTTATATTATATATATAATATAATATAAAGCAGTTTACCAACCCACGGTGTTTACAATAGACAATATAACAAACAAATAATAACAACCACCGGCGAATGTCCCAACGAAAAATAAGCAAGGACATTCACCGGCGGGGATTTGAACCCCGGTCTCCCGATCTCTAGACGGGCGCCTTAACCACTAGGCCACCGATAACTTGCTGATAAACGGCAATTTGAATCAGTGCTAAGTGAATAAGCGACGGGGTTATACAATACACACAGCACGATAACATGAGACATTTGGCCAAACACAGTAGGGATCACAAACGTGATGACAAGAGGAAACTGAATAAATAAATCATATAATAATGTTTTATATCATATATATAATATAATATAAAGCAGTTTACCAACCCACGGTGTTTACAATAGACAATATAACAAACAAATAATAACAACCACCGGCGAATGTCCCAACGAAAAATAAGCAAGGACATTCACCGGCGGGGATTTGAACCCCGGTCTCCCGATCTCTAGACGGGCGCCTTAACCACTAGGCCACCGATAACTTGCTGATAAACGGCAATTTGAATCAGTGCTAAGTGAATAAGCGACGGGGTTATACAATACACACAGCACGATAACATGAGACATTTGGCCAAACACAGTAGGGATCACAAACGTGATGACAAGAGGAAACTGAATAAATAAATCATATAATAATGTTTTATATCATATATATAATATAATATAAAGCAGTTTACCAACCCACGGTGTTTACAATAGACAATATAACAAACAAATAATAACAACCACCGGCGAATGTCCCAACGAAAAATAAGCAAGGACATTCACCGGCGGGGATTTGAACCCCGGTCTCCCGATCTCTAGACGGGCGCCTTAACCACTAGGCCACCGATAACTTGCTGATAAACGGCAATTTGAATCAGTGCTAAGTGAATAAGCGACGGGGTTATACAATACACACAGCACGATAACATGAGACATTTGGCCAAACACAGTAGGGATCACAAACGTGATGACAAGAGGAAACTGAATAAATAAATCATATAATAATGTTTTATATCATATATATAATATAATATAAAGCAGTTTACCAACCCACGGTGTTTACAATAGACAATATAACAAACAAATAATAACAACCACCGGCGAATGTCCCAACGAAAAATAAGCAAGGACATTCACCGGCGGGGATTTGAACCCCGGTCTCCCGATCTCTAGACGGGCGCCTTAACCACTAGGCCACCGATAACTTGCTGATAAACGGCAATTTGAATCAGTGCTAAGTGAATAAGCGACGGGGTTATACAATACACACAGCACGATAACATGAGACATTTGGCCAAACACAGTAGGGATCACAAACGTGATGACAAGAGGAAACTGAATAAATAAATCATATAATAATGTTTTATATCATATATATAATATAATATAAAGCAGTTTACCAACCCACGGTGTTTACAATAGACAATATAACAAACAAATAATAACAACCACCGGCGAATGTCCCAACGAAAAATAAGCAAGGACATTCACCGGCGGGGATTTGAACCCCGGTCTCCCGATCTCTAGACGGGCGCCTTAACCACTAGGCCACCGATAACTTGCTGATAAACGGCAATTTGAATCAGTGCTAAGTGAATAAGCGACGGGGTTATACAATACACACAGCACGATAACATGAGACATTTGGCCAAACACAGTAGGGATCACAAACGTGATGACAAGAGGAAACTGAATAAATAAATCATATAATAATGTTTTATATCATATATATAATATAATATAAAGCAGTTTACCAACCCACGGTGTTTACAATAGACAATATAACAAACAAATAATAACAACCACCGGCGAATGTCCCAACGAAAAATAAGCAAGGACATTCACCGGCGGGGATTTGAACCCCGGTCTCCCGATCTCTAGACGGGCGCCTTAACCACTAGGCCACCGATAACTTGCTGATAAACGGCAATTTGAATCAGTGCTAAGTGAATAAGCGACGGGGTTATACAATACACACAGCACGATAACATGAGACATTTGGCCAAACACAGTAGGGATCACAAACGTGATGACAAGAGGAAACTGAATAAATAAATCATATAATAATGTTTTATATCATATATATAATATAATATAAATCAGTTTACCAACCCACGGTGTTTACAATAGACAATATAACAAACAAATAATAACAACCACCGGCGAATGTCCCAACGAAAAATAAGCAAGGACATTCACCGGCGGGGATTTGAACCCCGGTCTCCCGATCTCTAGACGGGCGCCTTAACCACTAGGCCACCGATAACTTGCTGATAAACGGCAATTTGAATCAGTGCTAAGTGAATAAGCGACGGGGTTATACAATACACACAGCACGATAACATGAGACATTTGGCCAAACACAGTAGGGATCACAAACGTGATGACAAGAGGAAACTGAATAAATAAATCATATAATAATGTTTTATATCATATATATAATATAATATAAAGCAGTTTACCAACCCACGGTGTTTACAATAGACAATATAACAAACAAATAATAACAACCACCGGCGAATGTCCCAACGAAAAATAAGCAAGGACATTCACCGGCGGGGATTTGAACCCCGGTCTCCCGATCTCTAGACGGGCGCCTTAACCACTAGGCCACCGATAACTTGCTGATAAACGGCAATTTGAATCAGTGCTAAGTGAATAAGCGACGGGGTTATACAATACACACAGCACGATAACATGAGACATTTGGCCAAACACAGTAGGGATCACAAACGTGATGACAAGAGGAAACTGAATAAATAAATCATATAATAATGTTTTATATCATATATATAATATAATATAAAGCAGTTTACCAACCCACGGTGTTTACAATAGACAATATAACAAACAAATAATAACAACCACCGGCGAATGTCCCAACGAAAAATAAGCAAGGACATTCACCGGCGGGGATTTGAACCCCGGTCTCCCGATCTCTAGACGGGCGCCTTAACCACTAGGCCACCGATAACTTGCTGATAAACGGCAATTTGAATCAGTGCTAAGTGAATAAGCGACGGGGTTATACAATACACACAGCACGATAACATGAGACATTTGGCCAAACACAGTAGGGATCACAAACGTGATGACAAGAGGAAACTGAATAAATAAATCATATAATAATGTTTTATATCATATATATAATATAATATAAAGCAGTTTACCAACCCACGGTGTTTACAATAGACAATATAACAAACAAATAATAACAACCACCGGCGAATGTCCCAACGAAAAATAAGCAAGGACATTCACCGGCGGGGATTTGAACCCCGGTCTCCCGATCTCTAGACGGGCGCCTTAACCACTAGGCCACCGATAACTTGCTGATAAACGGCAATTTGAATCAGTGCTAAGTGAATAAGCGACGGGGTTATACAATACACACAGCACGATAACATGAGACATTTGGCCAAACACAGTAGGGATCACAAACGTGATGACAAGAGGAAACTGAATAAATAAATCATATAATAATGTTTTATATCATATATATAATATAATATAAAGCAGTTTACCAACCCACGGTGTTTACAATAGACAATATAACAAACAAATAATAACAACCACCGGCGAATGTCCCAACGAAAAATAAGCAAGGACATTCACCGGCGGGGATTTGAACCCCGGTCTCCCGATCTCTAGACGGGCGCCTTAACCACTAGGCCACCGATAACTTGCTGATAAACGGCAATTTGAATCAGTGCTAAGTGAATAAGCGACGGGGTTATACAATACACACAGCACGATAACATGAGACATTTGGCCAAACACAGTAGGGATCACAAACGTGATGACAAGAGGAAACTGAATAAATAAATCATATAATAATGTTTTATATCATATATATAATATAATATAAAGCAGTTTACCAACCCACGGTGTTTACAATAGACAATATAACAAACAAATAATAACAACCACCGGCGAATGTCCCAACGAAAAATAAGCAAGGACATTCACCGGCGGGGATTTGAACCCCGGTCTCCCGATCTATAGACGGGCGCCTTAACCACTAGGCCACCGATAACTTGCTGATAAACGGCAATTTGAATCAGTGCTAAGTGAATAAGCGACGGGGTTATACAATACACACAGCACGATAACATGAGACATTTGGCCAAACACAGTAGGGATCACAAACGTGATGACAAGAGGAAACTGAATAAATAAATCATATAATAATGTTTTATATCATATATTTAATATAATATAAAGCAGTTTACCAACCCACGGTGTTTACAATAGACAATATAACAAACAAATAATAACAACCACCGGCGAATGTCCCAACGAAAAATAAGCAAGGACATTCACCGGCGGGGATTTGAACCCCGGTCTCCCGATCTATAGACGGGCGCCTTAACCACTAGGCCACCGATAACTTGCTGATAAACGGCAATTTGAATCAGTGCTAAGTGAATAAGCGACGGGGTTATACAATACACACAGCACGATAACATGAGACATTTGGCCAAACACAGTAGGGATCACAAACGTGATGACAAGAGGAAACTGAATAAATAAATCATATAATAATGTTTTATATCATATATATAATATAATATAAAGCAGTTTACCAACCCACGGTGTTTACAATAGACAATATAACAAACAAATAATAACAACCACCGGCGAATGTCCCAACGAAAAATAAGCAAGGACATTCACCGGCGGGGATTTGAACCCCGGTCTCCCGATCTCTAGACGGGCGCCTTAACCACTAGGCCACCGATAACTTGCTGATAAACGGCAATTTGAATCAGTGCTAAGTGAATAAGCGACGGGGTTATACAATACACACAGCACGATAACATGAGACATTTGGCCAAACACAGTAGGGATCACAAACGTGATGACAAGAGGAAACTGAATAAATAAATCATATAATAATGTTTTATATCATATATATAATATAATATAAAGCAGTTTACCAACCCACGGTGTTTACAATAGACAATATAACAAACAAATAATAACAACCACCGGCGAATGTCCCAACGAAAAATAAGCAAGGACATTCACCGGCGGGGATTTGAACCCCGGTCTCCCGATCTATAGACGGGCGCCTTAACCACTAGGCCACCGATAACTTGCTGATAAACGGCAATTTGAATCAGTGCTAAGTGAATAAGCGACGGGGTTATACAATACACACAGCACGATAACATGAGACATTTGGCCAAACACAGTAGGGATCACAAACGTGATGACAAGAGGAAACTGAATAAATAAATCATATAATAATGTTTTATATCATATATATAATATAATATAAAGCAGTTTACCAACCCACGGTGTTTACAATAGACAATATAACAAACAAATAATAACAACCACCGGCGAATGTCCCAACGAAAAATAAGCAAGGACATTCACCGGCGGGGATTTGAACCCCGGTCTCCCGATCTCTAGACGGGCGCCTTAACCACTAGGCCACCGATAACTTGCTGATAAACGGCAATTTGAATCAGTGCTAAGTGAATAAGCGACGGGGTTATACAATACACACAGCACGATAACATGAGACATTTGGCCAAACACAGTAGGGATCACAAACGTGATGACAAGAGGAAACTGAATAAATAAATCATATAATAATGTTTTATATCATATATATAATATAATATAAAGCAGTTTACCAACCCACGGTGTTTACAATAGACAATATAACAAACAAATAATAACAACCACCGGCGAATGTCCCAACGAAAAATAAGCAAGGACATTCACCGGCGGGGATTTGAACCCCGGTCTCCCGATCTCTAGACGGGCGCCTTAACCACTAGGCCACCGATAACTTGCTGATAAACGGCAATTTGAATCAGTGCTAAGTGAATAAGCGACGGGGTTATACAATACACACAGCACGATAACATGAGACATTTGGCCAAACACAGTAGGGATCACAAACGTGATGACAAGAGGAAACTGAATAAATAAATCATATAATAATGTTTTATATCATATATATAATATAATATAAAGCAGTTTACCAACCCACGGTGTTTACAATAGACAATATAACAAACAAATAATAACAACCACCGGCGAATGTCCCAACGAAAAATAAGCACTTAGCACTGATTCAAATTGCCGTTTATCAGCAAGTTATCGGTGGCCTAGTGGTTAAGGCGCCCGTCTAGAGATCGGGAGACCGGGGTTCAAATCCCCGCCGGTGAATGTCCTTGCTTATTTTTCGTTGGGACATTCGCCGGTGGTTGTTAGTATTTGTTTGTTATATTGTCTATTGTAAACACCGTGGGTTGGTAAACTGCTTTATATTATATTATATATATGATATAAAAACATTATTATATGATTTATTTATTCAGTTTCCTCTTGTCATCACGTTTGTGATCCCTACGGTGTTTGGCCAAATGTCTCATGTTATCGTGCTGTGTGTATTGTATAACCCCGTCGCTTATTCACTTAGCACTGATTCAAATTGCCGTTTATCAGCAAGTTATCGGTGGCCTAGTGGTTAAGGCGCCCGTCTAGAGATCGGGAGACCGGGGTTCAAATCCCCGCCGGTGAATGTCCTTGCTTATTTTTCGTTGGGACATTCGCCGGTGGTTGTTAGTATTTGTTTGTTATATTGTCTATTGTAAACACCGTGGGTTGGTAAACACCGTGGGTTGGTAAACTGCTTTATATTATATTATATATATGATATAAAAACATTATTATAACATAAAACATTGTTATTGCTATCAGCAGTAGGCAGCACATACAACATGCCATTGCCATCAGCTGTAGACAGCACATAAAAGATTGTTATTGCTATCAGCAATAGACAGCACTTAAAACATGCCATTGCTATCAGCAGTAGACAACACATAAAACGTGTCCTTGCTATCAGCAGTAGACAACACATAAAACATGTCATTGCTATCAGCAGTCGGCAGCACATAAAACATGTCATTACTAAAAGCACTTAGCACTGATTCAAATTGCCGTTTATCAGCAAGTTATCGGTGGCCTAGTGGTTAAGGCGCCCGTCTAGAGATCGGGAGACCGGGGTTCAAATCCCCGCCGGTGAATGTCCTTGCTTATTTTTCGTTGGGACATTCGCCGGTGGTTGTTAGTATTTGTTTGTTATATTGTCTATTGTAAACACCGTGGGTTGGTAAACTGCTTTATATTATATTATATATATGATATAAAAACATTATTATATGATTTATTTATTCAGTTTCCTCTTGTCATCACGTTTGTGATCCCTACGGTGTTTGGCCAAATGTCTCATGTTATCGTGCTGTGTGTATTGTATAACCCCGTCGCTTATTCACTTAGCACTGATTCAAATTGCCGTTTATCAGCAAGTTATCGGTGGCCTAGTGGTTAAGGCGCCCGTCTAGAGATCGGGAGACCGGGGTTCAAATCCCCGCCGGTGAATGTCCTTGCTTATTTTTCGTTGGGACATTCGCCGGTGGTTGTTAGTATTTGTTTGTTATATTGTCTATTGTAAACACCGTGGGTTGGTAAACTGCTTTATATTATATTATATATATGATATAAAAACATTATTATATGATTTATTTATTCAGTTTCCTCTTGTCATCACGTTTGTGATCCCTACGGTGTTTGGCCAAATGTCTCATGTTATCGTGCTGTGTGTATTGTATAACCCCGTCGCTTATTCACTTAGCACTGATTCAAATTGCCGTTTATCAGCAAGTTATCGGTGGCCTAGTGGTTAAGGCGCCCGTCTAGAGATCGGGAGACCGGGGTTCAAATCCCCGCCGGTGAATGTCCTTGCTTATTTTTCGTTGGGACATTCGCCGGTGGTTGTTAGTATTTGTTTGTTATATTGTCTATTGTAAACACCGTGGGTTGGTAAACTGCTTTATATTATATTATATATATGATATAAAAACATTATTATAACATAAAACATTGTTATTGCTATCAGCAGTAGGCAGCACATACAACATGCCATTGCCATCAGCTGTAGACAGCACATAAAAGATTGTTATTGCTATCAGCAATAGACAGCACTTAAAACATGCCATTGCTATCAGCAGTAGACAACACATAAAACGTGTCCTTGCTATCAGCAGTAGACAACACATAAAACATGTCATTGCTATCAGCAGTCGGCAGCACATAAAACATGTCATTACTAAAAGCAGCAGGCAGCAAATACTTCAACATTTGTTGTCAGCAGAAGACTGCGCATAAACATGTCATTGTTATCAGCAATAGACAACACAGTAAACATGTCATTGCTATCAGCAGTAGACAGCATGAACAAAACATGTCTTGGCTACCTGCAGTAGACAACACATAAAACATGTCATTGATATCAGCAGTAGATAACACATATAACATGTCAATGATATCAGCAGTAGACAACACATAAAACATGTTATTGCTATCAGCAATAGACTGCAAATAAAACATGTCATTGCTATCAGCTGTAAACAGCACATAAATTTGTCATTGCTATCAGCTGTAAACAGCACATTAAACATGTTATTGCTATCAACAGTAGACGGCATACAAAACATGTCATTGCTATCAGCAGTAGACAGCACATACAACGTATCATAGCTAGTAGTATTATACAACACCGGGCAAAGCCTTCTGGCAGAGGACAATTCCCCTTCACCACCGCCTCTACCCAATCCTCGATTACGACCCTGGAAAATATTATTATACACCGTTAACCATTGTATTACTTTAAATATAAATTAAACTCAACATGTCGGTGCGTAACGTAGTGTTTAATATATAGCCTATAATATCATGATAAACAATTTAATTATCAACTCACCATTTTGGTACGTAACGTAGTGCGTAGTATGTATGAGATAAAATAGGAGGTCGAAGCTCAAAATGTGGATATTTACACCAAGTGTAGATATCTTGTATGGTTAATATTTACTAGAACGAATACCGTATTGTGATGCAATCAGCGTCGTCAAAATCCCCACGAATGATAGGCACCTGATTTTGTAGTCATTTAAATAGAATGAACCACCGTAGAGGTCTAATGGGGCTTGGTACGATATGACGAATACCCTTAAATAGAAACGTTGGTCTTGTGACTTGTATGACAGGCTATCAGGCTCGGGCGATTAATAGACAACCATGTGATCATTCCGTCAACGAGTTACTATGGTAACAGCGTTGAGATTTTTCGCTTACTAATGGTAAGGTGACGGTCCTTTTACCATGCTTGCTGCTACCGAGTAGAATTACGATATGTGTAACTCTAAATAAATATTTATTCATACGGACGGTGCTACTGTAATACACCACCGTAAATCTCCAGTGTAGGGTTGTTGCGGTGACCGTCGAACATTATTACGGTAGCAGTTTTACGGGGGGAAATGACCAAAAAGTGGCCCAATATTGACTTGGAAAGATGACCTGGCAATGCTGAAGCTAAAAACATAGTAATGCAGCATTACTATGTTTTTAGCCCAAATGCACCCAAAGAGCTACCGTATTAATTTTCGACGGTCACCGCAACAACCCTATTATGACACACACCACTGAACACGAGCCCAAGTGTGATAACGAACTAATAATACAGGGTGTATCAAAACAAAATTAGACTCATGGCGGTTTTTTACTTTTTCAAAACCACTGGACTATAAACAATTCACCGTCAGTGCAAAGCCCAATTAATAATAATAATAATTCTGAAAATCTGAGATTAATCCAATGAAGAATAAGACCGCTAGCATAATTTGCGTCAACCATGTCATTTACTAATCTGTACAATGGGATTTATACGTACAGACCAGAAAATGACATGGTCTACTTTTCAATACTTTCAGCATTCAGAAATATTGTAAGTCATCTATCAATAAACAATAGCAAAGATTAGTTTTGTATTCCTCTTAATTCTGGTACAAATCATTAATAACTACATACAACATGTAATTCACAAATCTGTTCCATGAATATTTCTCTGCAATGTTCAATGTTGCTTAGTGTTCCCATGAGAAAGCCTCAGCATGTATGAAATTTGTGGTATATAGAAAGCACCAATCATGTCAAAAGTGCGTTTATACCAATTATTGACAGCGGTACACTTATACTTAGATAGGGGACTTGTAAGTCAACTTCAATTTCTGCCAAAGCATGATAAGAATAAGATTAACTTAGCATGATGATAATACGAATAATTTTCCTTTTAGCCTATTTAAATATGTAGCCTTTTCTTCCACTGTCATGTTACTCTACCTTTACAGTGTGAATTACCATTGTACATACAGAATGGGTTGACTTGCCTAGTTAGTCACACTTTCCGTAATTGATGATGGATTTTTCTCAATTTTTCAGGATTTTGATTTATTAGTTGTACTTGACAATGAAATCCAATTGGTCATGGTTCATTGGTTTTATTAAGGATTAAATCCATGCTGAAAGAGAGTCCTATTTTTGATACACCCTGTACAGAGCATGACATCACAGTATCGACGTATGCAAAAAGTGCCCTGAAAAGGTGAGTTATTGAAAAAGTCGCATTGACACAACAAATATATTTTAAATCTGTTTCAAATATGATTCAAATCTGAGCATACTTCTTGAACCGAGAACTGAGCTTTTACAAACATTTTTCAAATCACGTTTCTGAGGAACTGTAAACTAAGATTCTATTTTTGAAAAATTGGAAATACCGACACTTTCACACAACAAACGTGATGAACCCAAAGGGTTGATAGATAACTTATGAAGAACTTTTTAATAGATTTCTAAAGGGCATTCGACTGTTTTTGAAGATGTTTTGAATTACTTCAATTTTGGTCCATCGATACAAAGATGGATTGAGGTCAGATTTATCGGCCTCCGTGTTCGTGATGTGAATGTACTTTGTCTGAATCATTTTTTGCAGACAAGGTGGTGGACTGGGTCCATATTCATTCTTACTATGCGCAGAAGTTCTCGGTAAAATGATTCGTACAAATAAAATATTAAAGGGGTTTTAATAACGAATAGGATCCATCTCTTTTGTTTATCCAAGCTCCCTTTCTTAATTTTAACATTACCTGATCCTCCTGAATAATTCATTAACCCTAACCCTATTACACCACACAGCAACAACACGGCCAGCCTGTTTTTATAACCCCGCGTGCACGTTTTGGGCTCCAAAATGGACCCTATAACCCCGCGTGCACGTTTTTGGGCTCCAAAATGGACCCAGACTATATAACGAGGCGAATATACTGAGCCGAGGTTTATTGGAGCCGTGGTGTAGTGGATTGGCAGCTGGGCTTTGGTGCAGGAGGTCCGGGGTTCAAATCCCGGGGGGAGCGGGGGTCATTTCTGGTGAATTTTGGGGGTCGAAAAAAGAATCTGTTGCCGTGTGGTGTAGTAGGGTTAGGGTTAAGGAACTAAGCATATTATTATATAAGTTTATCTTGAAGGTGTACACAGGGTAACGAGAAATCAAATGATTAAGAATTATGAAAATGGTGGCGTACGGATGGTGGACATCCAATCTTCCATATTATGCCCTGAAAGCTACATGGATCCGAAGACTTTGTAATGCGGAAGATCTAGAGTGGATTTACCTTTTTTGCACACTGGCAAAAATCAATATGATCTAGTTAATATTGGAAAGGGTTTTTCCGATATATTAAATTTCTTTAAACAGTAAGACGTGTTATGTCATGGAGTAAGGTTGATAAAAGCCGACAACCTACAAACAACATTGAACTCATGGGAAGTGTCTTATGGTATAATTACATTTATATTTAAATTGAAATGATATTAGATTGACCAGGAAGAGGGTATTTCTAGTCTCATAATGATGGTAGTGGTGTGGGGATTGAGAGGAAAGCCTTGTTGTGCATTTGAACAGGCCCTGCTACTGAGACTCTCGGCGGCTGTTACTCCGATACAACGTGCAAATCTGATGGAAACAATTTTTTTAAAGACAGACGGGACCGGCTGAATGCCGAGAACAGGACGGAGAAACGGTCAATGAAAAATAACATCGTAGTTAAATTCATCATACATAGACTATGTTTCTCCGGAACAAAAACTGAACGTCGCACACTTGTGATACCGCCCTCGCAAGAATGTTGGGACACTCCAGTTAAGGTTTGAACTTTGAACTGTTGTTTTGTCCGACCAAAATACGGAAAATCCAACTGGGGCTAGAGGACTTGGGGAATTTATCACCGTTTCGTCCGGGCGGTGTTAGCCTTTGAACAAGCCCTTGCATTGTAGTTTTCAATTGTCTGCTGAAGATAGCAATAACATGTTTATGTGTTGTCTACTGCTGATAGCAATGACTTGTTCTGTATGCTGTCTACTGAGGATAACAATAACATATTTCAGGTGCAGACGTCTTCTGTCTACAGCCACATTTAGAAAAACACATTTTATGTGCTATCTACTGCTGATAGCAATGACTTCCTTTGAATGCTGTCTACTGCTGATAGCACATGTTTAATATGCTGTCTGCTGAAGATAGCAATAATGTTGTATGTGTTGTCTAATGTTGATAGCAATCATCTTTTTCTCTCCTACATTTGATAAAAACCGAGAGAAATGAAGGTCGCAATAGTGAAATATCATACTTCTTAAAATAGCAATCAGTATTGTAAATATTCTCCTTAAAAATAGCAGTTAATATTGTATATATTTTCCTTGATCTATCAGCTGCTTATGACACTGAGGATCATTGTTTTTTAATCAAGCGTCTTCAGCAAATTGGATTAAACGAAACAGTGCTTTAATGGTGTGTATCTTATTTGTTAAATAGATCTCAATCTGTTCAAATTTATGATAAATGTTCTGCTCCATCTAACCTTCAATATGGTGTGCCTCACGGTAGTACGCTTGGACCAGTTTTATTCTCTTGGTATACATGTTCCCTCGGTGAAATTATGTGCAAATACACTAGCAACCAAAAGTATTAGGACAGTTAATTATGGTGTCAAAATCCTCCCATATATTCAATTTGGAGTGTAATATTTTACTACAAGTTGAACAAATGTGTTCTTGAATCTCTTTTCATTGATAAATTCATATTTCCTATAGCATCTGTTAATTCAATTCCATGGAATTAAAGAAAACATGTGCCCTCTTGAAATCCCCATACAAATGTCCCATTGGAAATAGCTCATGAATAATTCATCAACCTCATTATAGCCAATGTAATCCCTATGGTGGGTTAGTTTGACAATTTTGACTTCCTTTCAAAAACACCCTTCTCAATTGTTTGTCAATGGATTCACTGAAGTAAGACTAATCCCAATATTGTCACTAGTCTTTAATCTCTCACACATATTGACACCTGATCTCTTCATTCATCTTCAAAATAAGATATTTGGGAGGGAAATTTAGTTTCATTTTGGCACCTTTACTTTCATATTCTAAATGGAAACCAACCAGATTCTCTGTACTTTCTCATAGCACCCACATGACCTGGCCACACTACACAGAGCTATCATTTCATCATGACTTAAGAATTGTTGTCAAGCTATTTGACTCAAATTAACTAAATATACATGTATCGATGCAAAAAACCTTAATCACTGAAATATTGTTATAAATGTTTTCCTTTTAAATAATAATGTTTTAAGTAGGAATATCATCCCCAATTTATTATAACAACATTTTAAGAACTTTCCATTCATTTTATAACCCTAGAATACCAAAAACCTAACACAGTAGTTCAATAGATTCCCAGTGTTTTCTCTCAATTTGCAGCTTGCAAAGTGTCCTAATACTTTTGGTTGCTAGTGTACAATCTTATTAATTATCATTCATATGCCAACGACTCGCAAATTTATGTGTCTTTCAAGCCTACTCAAAATGATGCTGATTGTGCACTGAAAATCTGAAATCATGTGTGACCGAAATACGCGAGTTTTTGAAACTGAACGATGACAAAAGCGAATTCATTGTATTTGGATCTAAATGTCTACGTAACAAAGTAAATATACCCCCATTTTCGTATTGGGAATTCTTCTATTGTTCCAGCAAGTAAAGTTCGCGATTTAGGCGCTTATTTTGATATGGACATGACACTGAATCATCGCAAATCATCTTCTTTTCATCTTCGTAATATAGGACTTATCAGAAAATACCTCACAAATGATGCTACTGAACAACTCGTCCATGCGTTTGTTACATTGCGCCTTGACATGGGAAATTCTCTGCTTTATGGACTCCCGGATCTCCAGATCAAGCGTCTCAGTTGCTTACCAAATATAGCTGCTACGTGTAGAATTATCACACGCACCAAACCAACTGAGCATGTCACAAGTGGTAGACTAGGGACATTAACTTCAGCCCCTCCAAATGACAGCGTCTAACTATTGAATTATTCATCCATGACTAATTTTCCAAATACCAGTAGGCCAATAATAAAATATTGTTTGGTTGCCCTCGACCTCCCTATCTTATTTCCCGTCAGTTCTAAAACCTCGCAACCCTATTCATAGTCAAATTACCCGGTCACGCTTAACCAACGAACATATACCTGTATAACGTGTGAACTCACTAAATATGTTTTAGAGGTGACCAAATATAAGGACTGACCGAGGACAACTAACTTATTTATATTTTGGGACTTACGGGAGTATTGATATTAGACGATTTATTGAATCAATTTCAATAAGTAAGCTATCAAAATATTTATTGATGTATAAATAAATATTATAAACGAAATCATTCTCTTTACTGCACACATTACAGAGAAATCTGGAAATGAAAGTTGCAAACATTTTTTATTTTTGTTGAATTTTTGATTTTTTTGCGACACGTTAATTTTCACTCATCTGTATCGATCTGCTACTTGAGTATGTTGCAGGGGAATGGCATTTGGCTCTCATCTCATTTATAATAAAGGTTTGACTAATATTCATTACATCCATTCCATTAAACAACAATTTTGATATGTCAATTTTCTAATATGGAACCCGATAGTTAGCTATAGACAATTGACATCAGAGCATGCGACCATTGATGTTTAGCTGTGGTTCGATTCCTATTGTTCAGCTGGTCACAAGTGGGCGCTACATTTGATGTCCGTTATTCTTGCGGTAGCACTTGTGACCAGTTCTAAGAGATCTACATTGGCTTCCAACATGTCCAATGAAGAACAGAATTATCTTCAAAATACTTATTTATGTTTATCACCATTGTATATCTCAAATCTTCTAACTCCATACAAGCAAGAAAGACAATTGCGTTCGAACAGCAAAATACTTTTCACTGAACCGCGATTTGCAAAATCCTGGGAATCACGTTCTTTTCTATATGCTGCATCTTGCTTCCGGAGTGTGTAAAAACAGCAGAATCTGTGGATTCATTCAAAACATTGTTAAAGACTTGAATTATGAAATTTGAAAGTGATTTCTTTGATTAATGTTTGTGAATTCAGTATCATGTTCTTAATGTGTATTTTATTATTTAAGGCTTTGTTCAGATTGTGAGTGGGGGATTTGTCATTAGTTCAAAGCTACCACTTTCATGACTTTTGTTTGTTGTGTTGAAGTGATGACGGTTCTCCTTCATTCGCATTTTGTACCTGTTTTGTTTTGCAATGATGTGTCGATGCGCCTGGAACAACAGTTTTCAGAGTTTTGTTGAATGTTGGCGCAATATAAGTTGCCATTATTATTATTATCTTAAAGGCGGCAAAAAAACCGGCCCCACCGACCAATTTCTTTTTCGAATTTACAACAACAACAAAAATTAAAACATTTTTCAATTATTTTGGGGAAAATGATTACATTTTTGAAACATTTTGATTTTTATTGAAAATGTTATTTAAAAAATGTCCGACCGACCAACCCTACCTGAGAGGTCCATTTACCCGTAGAACGGGAGTGTTCAAAATCTGGTGAGGTTTAAAACATTTTCAAACAATTTGTAAAAAATACAAACATCCTCAAATTCGAAAAATAAATAGGTTGGTCGAGCCCGGACGTACAAAAGGGGTTTAGACTCTCTATGAATTACATAGTAGAGAAATGGTTTAAAGGTAGATGTGCCGATCACATATTCATAACACAGATTTTTCTCAAACATATGGAGATTTTCATATCATGTGAAAGATCATATTTTTTCTTTGAATAAGTTCATCAGGATTGTAGATTGAAATTATAAAAATGTTTTGTTTACAAATCCAAATATCTACTCACGACTAGACAGTTTCGTCTTCCCGTTCGGAAGACTTCCTCGGTAGTGACTTGATCCACTTGTTTTTCCCGCGAGAATTTCTTCCAATCTCGTTTTTTTCTGATGAACATACTGAAATGTGACGGTCTAAATCAGTATGATTTATACGAAGAAATCGGTGAAATAACATCGAATTACCGCGAAAGGTGGTTAACCACCAATATAGCTTGTGTACAACTCAATGGGCACATTTTCACGGCATCTTGTGCGTCTAAAATATAAAGAACCATTAGAGTTATGCAACTCAAACTTTAGAATACGGCTTTTTTAAGGATGACCTTTCATGTAGAATAGAAAACTTCAAGTTGAAAATCGGAACATCTGCCTTTAATCAATTGAGTCGTTATATCAGTGGTGAAAACAAGTTAGTTGCACTCAGATCTAACAAACAAGTCACTTCCAATCTAACATAAGAATAGTTGTCTCAGGGCTTAATACCCATTAACTCTTACGTACATTAATGAAAGAATAAAAAATGAATATTTTGGACGTCATATCAAATGATACGGCAACAATTTAATAATGAAAAATGTTGTAAACAAACATGACTTTAAATTGAGGAAGTGTAAGAAAAAATTACTGTTTCTTCAACAGCAAACACTCAAATGTATAAATAAATAGTACAAATTTACATTTTAATTATAAATACATTCTCTTGTACCCAGCATGGTGGTTCTCGCTGTCAAGGACCTGTACAGGGTCCTGTTGCATCAAACTTAAGATTCAAGAATGTGAGAGTTAATGTTCATGATATAAACCCAACGCTGAACTTTAGAACACGATCTTTCTTCCTGAAGCTAAACTTAGAGAGAATTATTAAATATTCTTCTTTACCAGGCTTAAGACGAGTTAAGAATAACTCTTCATAAGTTCTTTTAAGATTAATCTTAGATTTAATGCAATAGGGACCTTGCCAGGTACTCATGGTAATTGTATGTTTAGTACCTCTGTACGGAAACTGTGCAGTACTTGTACCATGAGTACAGTAGTGGAGATATTGAGCAGCTTCTTTGGCGGTTATTTTAATAAATTTAGTACAAAAGGGCATACAGGGCCATACAGGACTTGCACTGGCAACAGAGTCACCACTATGACAGGCATCAGTTAGAACACGACGGTGTAGTGTTAACAATCACATCTCAGGAGCACGATTTATCAAACTGGGATGCTCTGTTTCGATTTCCTTAAATGTTGGTAAAATATCTCGACCAATAAAATAGGCCCTATGCTTCATCTTTTTAAGCCAATTAGTTTCTTCTTGTTTTCTTCAACATCAAAGAACAATCCATTCAGATCACTAAATTCAGCTTAAACACTTTTAATTTTTGCACCCCGGATTCAGGATTTTCAGGCAATATCAGGATAAAAACACGTTCAAGATGTGCGTTATATAATAATACTTAGTGCGTATACTCCATTTGTCTTCAATAGAGGTTATTCATGTAGCCATGCGCGCCCAACGGACCACAAAGGGGAATGGCACCCGGCCTATTCTACATTCAATTGAATCAGTACATGACGTCCAATTAATTGCATGAAACGCGTGTTACCAATTTGGTCTACATTACATCATGAAGCAGGTGTGTCTTCTTTCTGAAAATCAACACAGTTATTATTCCTGACAAGATGCCAGCTAATGCGTGGCAGCTAATCCATGACATGGATAACATCTATCCTTTCTTCCTAGTTTAATTTCGTGCAAAAATATATCTATAATAAATTAATATAATAATTTGATCATTTCACAAAGGTCCATTTTTCTGCTGGCTGTTGGCAAGACGAGTCACCGTAACTGCGTGTTGTGCAACACCTGAGTTGATATCCGTGCTTAGCGAGCAGACGAAAGATTTGAATTCTCGATATTTTGGCGCCATCACCATTGCGAATCTTGATTCTTTCTTCTTCGTCTTTTGCTGGTTCTATTTTGGCGTCCGGGTAAATTGATTTGATCTGTCCAGTTAGAACGTTCAGAATCTGTAATGATAATTAGAAAAAGAGTTGAAAAGGTTGAAATCATACATACAGGATATGGACGAAGTCCCAATATTTGTCATTTGATAAGATTAAAAATTAAATAAATCCATTGAAAATTAAGTTTAGCCCAGAGCTGCGTTTAGCCTACTACTGTAAGGACATTTTTTAATTGTAGATCGGCAATGTGACAACAATTTTTAAAACATCTATTTTGGCCAAAGTTTTGAGCGATCAAAATTAGTTTTTAACATTCAAAAAACAATCTTGGTAGCCTAAATTACATTGTATAACGTGCTGTGGGATGTAAGGCCAGGAGACAGTTGTATATTGTGTTGCAATGTGACAGTCTTAACCCCTTGAGAACCACCGATCGATTGGTCAGAAAGGTGTAAACGTCACCTCTTGCACCAATCAGAGAAATCTTTTGAATAATTTCTATGTTATGAAGTTTAGAGTGATATTTTATAGAAGATGTATGTTAAAGGGATGTTCCGATCACTTTAGATTTTTTTTTCTTCACATCAACATATTTTGATATCACAAGAAAACCTATATTTTTCTCATTACTTCTGTAAAATATTAGGCGCAATATATGTTCCATTTAGAAGTTATAGGCCTAAATGCAGTGAAATTCCGCCAAAGGTGGTTAACCAACCGGCTTGTGTATACTTTACTGTATATTTTAGAACCACCCGACGACAATGGGCAAATTTCATGTCGCCTCTAAAATAAGAACCTTCGGAGTTATGCAACTCAAATTTTGGAATAAATAATTATGACTTTAAGGATGACCCTTCATGTAGTTAACATCAAGTTGAAAATCGGGCCAGAAACTTCTAACACCTATACCTTTAATCAGTTATTCAAATTAATATGTTTTGCTACTTGCCAATCAGAAAAAAACTGTACAATAGTATTCAACGGGTTATGCCCCTATTCTTATCATAGAGAGTATTTGAACATGTAAAATAATAATTTTGTTGTTTTTTCATTCGGTAAAATTTTTCACAGAATCTTTATATTCATTTATTTAATACAATTTGAAATTTGGACTTGATCCTGCTACATGGTTTTACAGATCTGGTCACCATTCTGTATCAAGTTTCTGACGAGTGAGGACCTAACGGTCCTTACGAAACAGATCTGTAAAACCATGTAGCAGGATCAAGTCCAAATTTCAAATTGTATAAAGCTCCCTTACTGGTTGAGCACTTTACCTTTTGGATGATTTCACATCTATTTTGGATTGTTATTCATTTATTTATAACAAATAAACAATATCCATAATTACCCCTTTTTCTGCAAAGAGTTGGTACTCAAATTTGTTGCACATATTAAGACCGCCCATCAAACTATACTGGACCTCCACATAGTCAGATTCCATAGGAATAGCACCTGCTTTATCATACGATGGCGGTAGTCCGTTCTGAGCACAAAAATAGAATATTTAAGAGAAATGTAATGTACAGAATGTAACACAAATAATACAATTATAAAAACCGTATGATATAGATCGTCTTTAAATTATTGTTGTAACTCGTATTACACACAAAGGCAGTTCTTACAGTAGAAAATAAACTTTGAATCGTTCAAATCTGTGGTTACAATAAAATAGTAGCGATTAGAACGTGTCAAATTGTGTATTAAACACGTCGTTCAGCCCCTTTGGCCAATAGAATTAATGGCAAACTTATCGTATTTGTCTTCTTTTTCTTTTCTTTTTTTTAGAGAGGGAGGTTCAATGTAAGAGAATGATATAGTTTGGAAAGAAATCTGCTCTGATCAGCAGTAGTTAGCAACTAAAACATGCAATTGCTATCAGCCGATATCAGCATTATCTAACATGTTATTGCCATCAGCAGTAGACGGCAAATGAAACGTCATTACTATCAGCAATATATATCATTTAAAACAGATCGTGACTATCAGCATTAGAGAACTCATTACCAGTAGTAGATACCACATAAAACGTGTGGCACATGAAACATGTCTTGGCTACCAACAGTAAATACCAAATAAAACATATCATTGCTATCAGCAGTAGATAGCATATAAAACATGTCATTGCCACCAGCAGTAAATAGCAAATAAAACATGTCATTGCTATCCGCAGTAGACAGTACATAAAACATGTCATTGCTATCAGCAGGAGTTATATTATGTGGGTTACCGATGTGGTTCTATTGTATAATGTATATGAGCGCTATATAAATGCTCATTGTTATGTTATGTTTATGGTTTAGACAGCACATAAAATATGTCATTGTTATCATCAGTAGACAGTGCATAAACATGCCATTGCTATCAGCAGTAGTTATGTGGGTTTTTTGTTACTGCTGTGGTTCTATTGTATAATGTATACGAGCGCGCTATATAATTGCTCATTGTTATGTTATTTTTATAGTTTAGATAGCACATAAAATGTATCATTGCTATCATCAGTAGACAGCGCATAAAACACGTGATTGATATCAGCAGTAGACAGCACATACAACGTATCATAGCTAGTAGTATTATACAACACCGTGGAAAGCCTTCTGACAGAGCACAATTCCCCTTCACAACCTCTACCCAATCCTCGATTACGTCCCTGGGGAAAATTATGCAACGCCACCGTTCATTCTTTAAATGAAGACATATTATTATTGGATAATCTATTGTTACAGTCCGTAGCCGGAGATTTATTGGCCTTTGATATACCATGAGGTTGAATTGAGAATTGCTATTAATTATTGCTATCAGTAGACAGCACATAAACAAACCATTTTACTACTGTAAATATAAATTATTCTCAACACGTCGGTGCGTAAGAACGTGGTGTGTATTTTGTAGCCTATGATAAATGATATGTAGCCTACAGGGTGAGTCAAAAAGACTGCAATAGTGGAAAGAAGCCATTTTGTTTTCAAAACCAAGATGAATTTTAAAACTTTTTAAACGTTACAAGAATGATGTATTTAATCCTAACTTTGTGTGAAAAAATGAAGTCGATCGCATTTTGCGTTTGTCTTTGGTGAACCTTTTGACCAGTGCACCCATTTTACACGTTTGTCCACGAGATACCCAAAATATGCATCAGATCGCAAAATGTGTCTCTCATTCAAATTTGGAAACCTTAGTTCATTTGTGATGTTATAGGAATTTGATGCATCCTTTCTTGTTTACATGTAAGTTAGTATAATCAATTATAATCATACCCATGCTATGAAAGCGTATAATGATCTAAATTTTAATAAAAACTAACATTTTCCATTTTTTTGTTGGCGGGATATTCAAATATGAAAATGCAATGTGTGCCATTTCAAATGAAAATCCCTGTGCTCGTGGACAAACAGGTAAAGTTGGTTGTGCAGCAAAGAGGGTCACCAAAAACAAACGAAAAATGCGATCGACTTCATTTTTTCACACAAAGTTAGGATTAAATACATCATTCTTGCAACGTTTAAAAAGTTTTAAAATTCATTTTGGTTTTAAAAACAAAATGGCTTCTTTCCACTATTGCAGTCTTTTTGACTCACCCTGTATATATACGGATAAATAATTGTATACACATACACATGTATATATACCCTCATATACCGTGTATACAATATACAGTGTATATTACTTATTGAATCAATATGATCGATCAACTCACCATTTTGGTGCGTAACGTAGTGCGTAGTATGTATGAGATAAAATAGAAGGTCGAAGCTCAAAATGTGGATATTTACAGCAAGTGTAGGTATCTCAGTCTATGGTTAATATTTACTGGACCGAATATAAGCGATGTTATCAGCGTCGTCACAATCCACACGAATGATAGACACCGGATTGTGTAGTCATTTAAATAGAATAAACTGATAATAGACCCGTACAATGACGTATTCCTCTCTAAATAAATTGGTCTTGTGACTTGTATCACACTAAAGGCTAGCATCAGGCTCTGGCGATATATAAATATGTGATCATACCCGTCACCGAGTTACCATGGTAACGGCGTGAGATTTTTTCGCTGACTAATGGTAGAGGGTGGCAGTCCTTTTACCATGACTGCTACCGAACTATTATTATACTATAACGTGAGGGTTGACAACCACAACCAGAAGGTCGTAGCTCAAAAAGGACATTTTGAGAAAAATTAGTTTTAATATATTGCAATTTCCAGTGTGTGTGTGTACAAATGAAATGTTCTTTTAGATAATGGGGTTATTTTGTTATTTGTAGAATTGGGTAAGTCTTTTTGGTACTTAGAATCTTTAGACGGACAATGGTTTGTTTGGTACCAATATCAAAATGACCAAAAAGTTAGTTAAGGTCTTTTGCAGTTTCAACCCTCGATTCGTACGGCCGGTGTGCCACTGTAATACACCGTGTAAATCTCCAGTATTTATGACACACACCAATGAACACGGGTCCCGTGAGCTCCAGTGTATTATTTATAGAGCATGACATCACGGTATCAACGTAAGCAAAAAGCGCATTGAAAGTGTGCAACGGTTCTTAACACAGCCTAGAATAATATCACATGATTTGTTTTGTTTGTTTGTTTGTTTAGCAATGTAATGCTTGATGTGCTATCTACTGCTGATGGCAAAGATATGTTTTATGTGAAGTTTTCTACTGATAGCAATGACGTGTTTTATGCGCTATCTACTACTGATAGCAATGATATTTGATATGCTGTCTACTGAAGATAGCAATAACATGTTTCATGTGCTGCCTACTGTTTATAAAGTAATGACAAGTTTTTCATTTTATCTTCTTATGATAACAATGAAGTAGTCGGTAGTATTACGTAAAAGAGGCGTATGGTCGGTGGTATTACATACACTGCAAAAACACCGGTGTTAACATTAACACTGTTCGGTGTTCTGAGAGGTCCACACCAATTAGTGTTATTTCAACACTATCTTGGTGTTACATTAACACTTACAGTGTTATTCGTCACACTTGCAGTGTTAAAATGACACTACATGGTGTTGATATAACACCAGGAATTTAACACCGGTACACCGGTGTTGGTGTGGACCTCTCACAACACCATTGGTGTTATTTTTAACACCGGTGTTTTTGCAGTGTAGTGACGTATGGTAAACTTTGGGCGTTTTGTTGTTTGGTGAGCAAAAAAGCTATTAAATAAATCTTATTTTAACATAGTGACGTATACACTATATGTCACTCTATAATACAACCGACGATACTTGCTCTCTGCTGCTGATAACAATGACATGTTTAATGTGCTGTATACTGCTATGTTTTACACGTTGTCTACTGGTGATGGCAGTCACATGTTTTATGTGCCGTCTACTGCTGCTAGCAATGGCAATTTGTATGCACTGCCTACTTCTGATAGCAATAACATGTTTCATATGCTGTCTACTTCTGATAATAATGACATGTTTTTGCGCTTCTAATACTGCTGATAGCAATGTTTCATATGCTGTTTACTGTTGATAACAACGACAAGCTTTATTTGCCATATTCTGTTGATAGCAATGCCATTTTATGTGCCGTCTACTGCTGATAGTAATGACATATTTATGCGCTGCCTACTGCTGATAGCAATGGCATGTTTTATGTGCTGTCTACAGCTGATGATAGCAATGGCATATTTATGCGCTGCCTACTGCTGATAGCAATGGCATGTTTTATGTGCTGTCTATACTGATGATAGCAATGGCATATTTTATGGGCTGTCTATACTGATGATAGCAATGGCATATTTATGCGCTGCCTATACTGCTGATAGCAATGGCATGTTTTGTGTGCTGTCTACTGCTGATGATAGCAATGGCATATTTATGCGCTGCCTACTGCTGATAGATTTGATTTGATCTGATTTTATTCAGCATATTATCAGATAATACAAAAATAGGATTGCGTGGAATACAAAATAACAAATATACATACATTTATACAGCAAAACATTTAAAATGATAACATGCCAAGGATAACCCTTTAAGATAAAGAACTTATTTCCAAAGGGGTCCTTATATTACAATTAAGAAAAGGTATGACCCTATACTATAAAAACACCACACTCACTTTAAAACGGGAAATATAAAACTAGACCTTCATGTGATTCAAAAGGTGAGTATTTGCATCTTTTTTAAAAACGGATTCCAGTGAAATAGATTTAACATTGTCAGACAGCCTATTCCAATCTGTGATTGCATTATAATAATGATCTTAGGCACTTGGAAATTAAAATTACTTCCCCTTATTTCCAAAGGGGTCCTTATATTAATGAACGTCGACAGATTGTATAGTAATAAAAAAAAATGTAATGACTTATTATCTATTTGTTTTAATTCCAATCCTTCCACTACACGAGCATAGCAATACAACTTTTAAACACAATAATCAAGGCAACTGGAATATACAAAACCACCTAAGAACTGATTCGCCGCTCTTTCTTAATACACACGGGCCCTATTTGATAGTTGGATTGGATTTAAGACGAATTAATTCTTCTTAAAGGCATATTATGTGATCTTTTCAAGGGAGCGCCCTCTATTCATAACTTTTTTTAGAAAGTAGATTTTCTTGCAGATTTACATTTTGGATCATAAACCATGAATATACTCCAAATTACAGAGCGATACGATTCTATATAGTACCTCAAAATCATGGTTTTAGAGTGAATTTAGAGTAAAAAGAAGTTGTCGGCGCAGACCCCGACAGTTTATTTTCACTCTAAAACCATGATTTTGAAGTAATTAAGAATCGCATCGCCCTGTAACTTGGGATGTATGTACGATCTATGATCAGAAATGTAAATCTATAAGAAAATCTGCTTTCAATTTTTTCTTTCGAGGATTGAGGGCGTTCCCTTGAAAGATCACATACTATACCTTTAACTCTTCTTAAGTTAAGAAGATTCGTATTTTCTATTTCATAAAACAGTTCCTTCTTAACTTTAGCAGAGGTCACGTGGCTATCTTATCTCTACTAAGTGATTCGTCAAAAAAATTCTAAGGTAATTATTCTTCTTATCCTATAATTATAACACAAGTTTGTATTCTTAACTTAAGAATAATCTAATACTAACTCTTCTTAACGTACAATCGTAAGATTAATATTACACTTTCCACGCAGCTATATATATAGTTTTACCATACAAAACAAATTTTTCAGAAACCTTTTCCAACTTTCAAGGTCTATCTCAAGGATTACTGAATCAATTATAAGCATGTTTGTACTGCATTTCTCATGGTAATGAAATTTAATAACTTTTGCCATTTCTTGAAACATTTTGTGAAATTTTGGATTGTCGTCTAGCGCGTGGAAAATGTTAAGTTGACCTTTATGAAATAGGGCCCACATACCATATTTTATCAATTAGAAAAGTACGGATTTATCGACACAATAATCAAGATAAGACTAAGATATTATACGAAACCACTTATGTAATGCTTCACCACTCTTTCGTAAGCCTTTAATCACACCATGGTATGTTACGGTACAAATTGTAGCATTACGGACTTTAAATGGAGCGAGAGTTAATAACTGAATCGATGGTTATCCAAGGGAAAGAAACATACAAAAATAAAAATGACAAAGTGCACAAGCTTCTAAAATGTGCATTAAAAACAACGTCAAAGAATGATCAATGAAGCCGTTACAACCCGCTCTATTCATACACATAAATAATTATTGATAATTATAAATTGGAACAGCGTGTTTTTATTCACAAATAGTTGAACTATATATATTAGACACATCTGCAAATCGGGTGTATGGTGCCATCTGTCCTCATCTCCTTCAGTCCTTGTAGGGGTTAATGTAATTAGGCCTACCGTCTGTACCTTGCTGGGATGATACCATTACAAATCTGTGGATGATACGCTCTGATGACGTCACTGCACTGAGGTATTGAAATATTTGAACAAAGTTTTCGGAGTGTACATGCATAATTATACGCGTACATAATTATACTTAAAATAACAATGTTGTGACTACTGATGATGCGACCTGTGACGTAGTGCCCGGCGGTATGCAAGCGCACCTACAGGGAATGTGCTTTGAAAATTAAATTCACACTTGATTGATCATTACTTACGGTGTAGAATAGTGCAGTAATCATGGTCTGCATCCCTAAGCACTGAGAGACCAGGTACTAAATCTGGTTGCCCGGCGGTATTCGCACGCACCATAAGAACAGGTGCTTATCAAGATTTCAGCTGCTGACGGGAAAAGGGACAAAACTTGTGCAAGTTTTTCGTTTGGAATCTATAAAAAAATTGTCGGTACATCATGCCTTTCGTCGGTACAAATATGGTCGTGCCCCCCCCCCCCCCCCCCCCCCAGTTTCCAAAAGCTGGGTACGCCACTGCTCCCTATAGAAAAATGAGAAAATTGGTCCATGAAGGTTATTCTTTTACAGATTGTAAGAAAAAAATCGACCCGCAACTTCAGAAATATGAATACCACCCGCATTTTTGGATCAATTTGGTATTATTAAACTTTACTAATTAAATGTTGTTGGGACACCGGATGCACGAAATTGCCTCGGTGTCTCTGGTTAGTTCCAGCCCTGCTACATGAATATACCGTACTGATATTACACAGTAAGCATGGTAAGCATGCGTGACCAAAACGTCAGTCGGGGGAATCGGCCGCATGTCAAGAATATCTTGTGCAGCCCATTTAAATTTAAAAAAATGGTTTCATGTAAATAGCAAAAAAGAAAAACGCGCAAATGTGTTTCAAGAACAGATAATCGTGCAAAAATGGTGTGAAATCATTTAGGAGGAATGGAGGCCCTGGCCCATCACCACAGAAATCCTTCACACGCAATTGGTAAAAGGCTTAAAGGGGCACTAAGAGATGTGTTGGAGGATGCGCCCTCAATTATGATAAAAACTGGGATTAGTCTATTTTTATAATTGCATTACATGTATGAACTTACACCTATAAGTATTAAGAAAAATCAGCCCAGTATGTGCAAAAAATGCTCGCTCGTCCCGCGGGATGAGCATTTTACGTCCGACAGTATCCCCCTGCAGTACGCGTGATACATAACGTGAACCATATTTGCATAGAGGGCGTTTTTCAATAAATAGCGATGATATTGTTTTAATCAAGTTTTGCTGTGTTTTTGCTAGTAGAAACAACAGTAATGACCATTTTTAATGTTCATCTTAAATTCTGAAGTAAATTTTTAAACATTTAAAATTTTCAACACCACTTAATGTGCCTTTAAGTGTGAGTCTTCATTCGCTCCAGATTCCTCACCCTCTATCCTCCAACCTGTGTCCTTGTGTTATGTACTTGTATATATTTCTGATAAAATTGAGATTATAACTAACAGACGCAGAGCATTAGTATGGTGCGTATTCTTGAAGTTAGAACGTCTTTGAAGGAGCCCTATCTTGAACTAGCTATCACAATAAAAGTGAAATTATTCAACACCCCCTGTGTGACGATCTTACTGTATGGCTGTGAATCCTGGGTGATATCTCAAGATGTGGAATGCAAAGGCAATGCCGTCGCTACCTCTTGCTACAGTTTAGTTTAGTTTAATTTTATTTGGCATATCAAAACACAGAGATGAGGTTGACATTCATATTTATAACGAATAACGATGTTATTATTAAGTGATCCATCCCTCGTGTAATGCTGGAAGGCATATTTCCATATAAGACACTAATTAAAACATACAAGGACCGATTCAGGAACAGCTACATTATCTGGTTTATTCCGGATAAGAGATTCATTTTGCTTAATAGAAATTGACGTTCTACGCCATTCTCCGGCTAAAGAAAAACTTTTCTCCGGAACTTATCCTGCTCGAGCAAGGATAATACCGGTAACATGCTCTGATACAGTGCACGAGCGGTATAGAACCTGGAAGCAAGCATAGCATACAGCATCGATTGCAAGCGCCATAATTTGCTGCCTCACCGGAAAAAAGTGGATACCAAAATTTGTCATTTGATTGGTTTTTCGTGTCAACTGATAGGCTAAGAAATATTAGGTTTTCATCACTAGTAAATGAAGCAAACTGACAAAAGTACTGACAAGAAGCATTTTTCACTGTTTTTCGCATTTGGTACAACAGGACTGCAGAAAGATAATCACCAACAGATTGCATAACGTCGTTGTTTGATCAAAACCTCGTTTGTTTTTCCAGCCCTCAGCATGTATAACGTAAAACTGCCCAACAGTTATAGGAAGTGCTGCTTTATATTATGTTCAGGGGCAACAGCACTTGCAAGGTTTGATAGGTCTGTTTTTGCTCTTGAACATGTTTAGAGAAGACTGTCAAAAGGTTATAAATAGGAAGTATTCCTTTATACATGTACATGTACATGTTGAAGGGCTGGATGGAGATATGATCAGGTTTTGACAGAACAGCGACGATAATATACCAGTTGCTGTTGATGTCTGTCGGACACCTGCGCCTTTTTATTCCTTTTAAATCCTTATCGAAAAAATATGTACGGCCGTGTGTTTTAAACTCGCCTCCCTTACCGTTGCATATCCAGATTTTTTACATTTTACACCATCTGAGGTTCGAATTAGCATATCGCAATAACTACTTGTTCTACCCCATAACAAGTAGGCCTATATATTTTTTGAACGGTAATCTCACAAGGAATCCAAATAATCCTATTTAGAAATTAGATAGGACCTAATGGTAACATGTTGTGATTTAGAATTTTCAAAAAATATCGATTTTTGTTTCACATTTTGATTTAAGCTCAATAATATTTTTATACCTATCCCAATCAGAGATTGTACACAGCGCCGCAGCCGCCACCATCCCTGACTTTCAAAATATAATCAATCATAATCAATCATATCTCAGCCAAACAGTTATAGAAATACCTGATTTATTCACACAATGTAGCTAGATAAATAGGCTTTCACATGACACCTCAACCATATTCATTTGTTGAGTTAATAGAGAGAGATGAATGATTCGTCACCAAAAATGCAACGCCGCCACCCTTTTTGGGTGGTGAGTTCAAAACACATGGCCATACACATCATATTTGCATTTTCTTTCTTTTGGCACTATTGATAAAATATTTTTCGAGTTTTTGTAAAAAGTTTTCATTTGTAAAAATCACAAAAATAAAACCTTGCCAAAAAACAACAGTTTACACAGCATGTAAATAGCTTTCAGACAAACAAATTAATTGACATAGCTCCAAGATAACAATACAAGACCAGACTTTGATCCAGTGTTCAAAACCACTATATAGTTTGATCAATTCAAAATTGGCAAGCTGCATTACAGTAGCAAATTTGTACAAAAGAAAGTGAGTGTACATGCACAGGGCATCATTATGTGCGATGTCTCAGGCCAAAATCGCATCTGTATGGCCAAATGTTTTGATTGCATACACGTGGATTACTTTCGCACGCGTAGAGATAAAAATAACATATTTCTCACCAATTTGGAACTTTTAAAACTATACCCTAATATTCCCCATTTCAGATTAAACCTACTATATTTTAAAAGTTCAGTTTATCGATCAGTAATTAAAGCAACATTTCTAAAAGTGATGCCTTTTTTGGTGGAGATTTTAGAAACGGACGGTATTCTCACAAATTGCACAATATTGTCCTACATGCACCGACATGTGTCATTCTTGGCAAATTTTTAAAATATTTAATAGTAGTAGGCCTATAGTATTAGGCCAAAAAAAGAAGAAGTTTGTTTCCAGTAGTGCGTGCGCATTTCACGGAGACGCTTGGTTCTTGCGCATTGATTTATTTTAAATAGAAAAACGGATTTTTTTTTTTTTTTTACGGAGCCATCTTTTGTCAAAATTGTTTCCAACATGTTTCAAGATGGCGATTGGCGGCACATACGGCAAACACGAACGTGAAAATCACATTTTAGCGAACATAAGAGTAACAATAATGCACAGAATAGACTAAGTAAAACCATTTCAAGTGAATCTCCACTATGAATTTGAACCAAAACAACAACAACAACAACAACAACAACAAAATGCATTTCAAGCTTGGTACTGTAAGCAAACTTCTTCTTTTTTTTGTGGGGGGGGGGGGGGGGGGGGTGGGGGGGGGGGGGCTAAATAATAATTACAAGACTATTTGTTGATATTATTTGTAAGGTTCAAAACACGATTCAAATCAACGAAAATTCAAAGCACAAGAAACGTTAATCAACAAGTGAGTTTGCAGCTTTGCTCTTGAAAGTCGATACAGTTTGAACTTGGCAAACTGCCATTGTCAGGTTTTGTCCACATAGATAAATTGTAATCTCAAAGCACATGATCGATAGCATTTAAGTAGCAGAGATTTTGCTGGTGTTTTGTAATCTACAAGATGACCAACGAAGTGACAACAATATAATTGGGGCATTGAGGACACCCGAGCTATATATGGATAAATATGGGGATAAAATTGGCTAAACATAACAACATTCTAAAGTATTTTACTCACAAAACAGCCTTCAAACATTCCAAATCTTTATTTTTGTTGGTGAAAAAAGTCCTAATTATAATAAAGTTACATTGAATTCCTACATAGCTCAGGTGTCTTCTACAACACTAACGCCATAATTGGATCAACTTAGAAGAAATATATGTAGGATCATATCATCTTTACTTATTTTTACCACACAAGCATATATACTCTGCAACCAAACGTCATTGAACACCTTGCATGCTATAAATTTACAGAAAACACTGGGAAATTTGTATGGGGATTCAACATTATAGGCACATATTTTCTTGAATTTCATAGAATGGAAAGAGCAGACGTTGCATGAAACATGAATTTATTAATCAGAAGTGATTCAGCAACACATGGGGGGGTGCCAGTCAAACATAATGGTGTGCACATGCGTGACCAAATTTTTTCCAGACACCCCCTAAACAAGTTTTACCCTGCAAGCAAAATTACCCCCTAAACAAGTTTTTAGCGCGCTTTCCTTGCAAATTTTGACCCCTAAACAAGTTTTGTCTATTTAACGGGGAACAAAATAAGTTACCCTAAACACGTTCGACCTGTATTTTAAGCCGGGATTTTAAGCCACCCTTTTTCTTGAAAATCAGCGTTTTTGATACCCTTAACGCGTCACGCGCGTGACGCGTCCAACACTGAAAAAACACCCCTTTTTACGCGTTTTTTTGGTCACGCATGTGTACGACATTATGTTTGACTGCCCCCCCCCCCCCCCCCCCGGGCATTTAGTCAACTCATAGATGTAATATCTGGAATGATTTTGACACCATAACCAAGTGTCCAATTACTTTTGATTGCTATACTCTATTTTGGCTTCCTCTGGACAGTGACGTAACTAAACAGTCGCAGCTTTAACGCACGCGTATGTATCTTCCGCCTTTCAACGCTCGTGTGTATACGCCAGCGCCGCGATTAGGCGCGCGCGTTACATACTGCAATTAGTAGAATACGCGGTTACGTCACTGTCTCGTGATGGCCAAATGGACTATAGCGGAGATGGGGTGACAGCAATATGTTTATCAATAAACGCAACGGTCGAAGGGACTAGACTGTCGGTACAAGCTTGAGGGAACAGCATGACCACAACACGTCCACTATGCCTTATTGCCCTTTATAATGCTTTGGCGCGAGTTGTAAAAGCATGGGTCCTAAAAAAAACAGGATGCTCGCGCAAACTGCCGGGCAAAGAACAATGGCAAGTTGGCAACTGCCGACCAAATGCCCGGTGTGACGTCACCTGTCACCCCATCTATATTAAACACTAATAACAACATTTTCATATACACAGATTTTCAAGTCATGTCCGTTGGTACTGTAATCTCAAAGAACACGTACGTCAATCCATAGCCTCGGATTTCTGGTATTGTTTTTGAGAGTCCACGCTGAGATGACAAACGAGAGAGTTCACAATGTGGTTGGATCAGCTTATACATGATATAAGAAATCTGCGTGTGTAGGCATTATACCCAGTAAGCAAAACAAACGTTGAAACGTATAAAGGGATAGGCCTATATGAAGAACAGCCCAATCAATTGTGAAGAATTATGAGCCTGGTTGCGAAACAAATTAGTTTGTAGTTTGCAGATACAGTAGCGGACACAGTTTGAACTTTGCAAACTGTCATAGACAGTGCTGGTATTGTAATGTCTCAAAGCACATGATCCATAGCTTTTCAAGCAACCTAATCTGTCGGTACTCTGATCTTAAAGCACACAATCCATAGCATTATTAAAGGGACACTAAGAGATGTGTTGGAGGCTGCGCCCTCAATTATGATAAAAAACTGGGATTAGTATATTTTTATAATTGTATTACATGTATGAACTTACACCTATAAGGATTAAGAAAAATCAGCCCTCTTTGTACAAGAAATCGTCGATTCAAAAATGCTCGTACAGCCGGGACGAGCATTTTACGTCCGACAGTATCCCCCTGCAGTACGCGTGATACATAACGCGAACCATATTTGCATAGAGGGCGTTTTTTAATAAATAGCGCTGATACTGTTTTAATCAAGTTTTGCTGTGTTTTTGTTAGTAGAAACAACAATAATGGCAATTTTTAATGTTCATCTTGAATTCTGAAGTAAATTTTTAAACATTTAAAATTTTCAACACCATTTAATGTCCCTTTAAAGTAGAAGGCCTTTTGTTGGTGTTTTTTTGAGATTCCACAATATATGACAAACAGAGAGACCGCAATGTGGTTTGATCAGTCTAGAAGCACACAAATGCAATTTTGGAAAGGAAACGGTTCTCGGTGAATATTATGCTTTATTTACATTTTACGACATACGGTAAAGTTTCACCGTCTGGTAATCCGCCACAGCCAGCATGCCGTCTCTTGTGAAAGTCATGCTGTAAGGTATGTACAATCCCTGCGCTAGACGAGCTACAAGTGTACCTGTGGTGCTACAATATTGCTCTATCACACCAGATCCAACAACTATTTGGCCAAACTCATCTCTCTCCGTCATACGCCCAATCAGTAAACAGTCCGATTGTTCATCATAGATAATAGCATGTGCCATGTCGATATCAAGGTTGAGGGTTTCCTTACCAGACTGCAGGTCATACACGCACACGTTGTTATTGGTTATATCACTTAATGCAACCATTGTCCCGCGGATATCAGCGATAAATTCCGGTGCAATACTTGTAGGTATTGTCTTGAGTATGCTTCCTGCTGCATCACATACTGTCACTTTGCACCTGGTGTACTCTCCATCTTCATTCATACCACCTGCCCCTGCTAGTATCCTGCCATCTGCTGTTGTTGTGATACTGACAGATTTGAGTGATATTTGTTTTTGGTGTTTCCCATCATCAGATGAATATATCCCAATTCCTGCTGCATAATTGGCTACTAGTATTTTATCATCAGGAGTTGTCGCTATGTCATTACATATCTCTGCATGTTTGACATCAAATTCTAATGTTTTCGCATATTGTCCACTTTTATTTTGAAACGTAGTGACTGTTTTGAGTAAGTCGGATACAACAAGCGAGCAAGTTGATAATGTTGCAATGCCAGTTGCACATTCGAAATCATCCAATTCTTCCACCAGTTCAAGTTCTCTCAACGGTATGATTTTACCGAGTTGAGCATTGGTTACAAATTTACAAATCTTGTGGTCGCCATGGATTTGAACTGCTTTATTTTCATCTATGTGCAGCTTCTCAAGCTGGGTTGCAAAGGTATCGGTTTGAGCAATAAATTCAGCATCAGGCATTCTCTTCAACTTAGACTGTGTAGCTTCAATGCTCTTGATCTGTGCTTGTAGTTGCGCAAGATGCTCTCGAATGTGGGTGAGTTTGGGTTGGCTCTCTCTTTTTATTTGACCTATTAATTCTTGCGCTTTGCTCATAATTGCCTCAACTGACCTTTCAACTGCCAATTCTTCTAGTTTGATAGAGTCTTGAATTTTCTTTTCCAGTTCACGTAGCTTCTCAACAGCATTGACTGTTCCAACCTTTTCTTTAGCTAATTCATCTTGCATGTGTTGTTTGCGTTGCTTGATTCCTTCAGGGTGTTTTTCGGCCAGATTTCGTAGTGCCAAAATCGTAATCAGATCATCCACTCCATCATCCGGAAGTTTTGATACCGTGTTGCATTGTGGACATTTGATTGTCTTCAGCCCACCTTCTGTCATTTTGATAAGACATAGTCGACAGCAAGTGTGTGCACAATTTGGAAAGTGTTTAGGATCATGTGGCGGTACGTAGAAGTGAAAACACACGGGGCAAGCGAGTTCCGCCTCGGCAGAAGATACAAATTGTTGCGCCATTTTATATCAGTATAATATGTCGCTATAGTGTAAAATCTACCATATGATAGTTATGATCATTAACCTAATGATCAATGTTATATCAATACAAATATTGAAATACTCGTAACTAATATCATTTCCATATCTTATGTAAACAAATAGAACCAATCAGTGATTGGTATAAAGCTTGTGCACTAGTCATGTGAGTAATTCAAATAGTAGATAGGAATTGCTATTGTGCTTTGTTTGCTATAATGTCAAAGTCTAACATACAATTGTGTCGACATTTGGCACAGAGCTACAGGATGTATAAACAAAAGAGACAGCCCTATTTATTAGTTCCAATTAAAATACCACGCAATAAAATTGAATGCTACTTGGAATCTTAAGTTCTTGTGTATTCTGTGATCATTGATCATTCGATTATCAGTGCACTTGATTGAAAACAAATCACCAACATTGAGTCAATGTTTACATTATTTTGTTCATGGTAAATAATTGTCATATTGATTGTTTTGCTATTCATTATTGTGAGGTTTGTTACGTTCAAATCTAAAATAAATTGGATGATTGTACTTCCTTTCTTGTTACGTTTCACTGCCGTACTGGTCAGACTGGCAACTCTGTCCACTGCTCACAGGTTTATTTTACAGGTGCTGGAGGCTGCCATAGAGGGTGTAGACAGCAGGAGTTGATCATAACTACTACGTAATCTATAGGCCCGCCCCCTTATCCTTATTGATTGAGTTGATCCAAATGGATTATATCAGCCATCTGGTAGCCATTACTGAACATATGGTGGCGACCAAACATATAGTAAAGTTATAGACAAAAAGTCACAAAGACCACTATTGCGTGGCTAAATCAGTCATGTCCTGCAAAAAAGGAAAAGCTTGGTTGGTGTAATAGTAGGCGTGACGATAAGCGTGTAGTGATCTGCACAGATTTATTGGTTATCGATATGTCAATCAGCTGACGAGCTGTGGTGTTGCTCTTAATATTGTTCATCACATTAATACTATAACCGTTAGTAACATGACATCTTTTCAACGCTTTTTAAATCACTACAGGTCTTCTGCCTTGAAGGAAATCGCTTCCAGAATTTTGTTGACGTCTTTGGAATCCGGTGTCCCTTACATCATCAAGATGGCAATGCGGATAAGACGAGAGTAGAGGAGCTTGCCAAAGATATATCCAAGAAACTCAACCTGGGATCAAATGGACGTTTGGAAGGAAACTATATATAGCGAGTTGTCAGACAGACATGTCCAGTTCTACGAGTAATGACGCAGCTATGGCACGATTTAGGGGCAAAAATAAAAGCGAGGATTTTTGAAACCTAATTCCTAGTTTCGTCGCTGGTTCCCGTTTCAAGTCATTTACTACATGTACAACCGCTGCGCCGAGCACCGCCGCTGTATACCGCGGCTACACCGACTATTGCATGTTTCTCTGTGTGATAGGGTTTGTTGTTGTGCATCACCAGGGATATAAACTCGGCAGAATCGATCATAAAGTCAGGGAGTCGTTGACGCATTTTCTTCAATCTTCACTGTGTTGTTATCATAAAAAGAAGTTAAGCTTACGTGCAGGGTCAGGCCAGGGTGCTCTAATTAAACAAAAATGTGTAAGTAAACGGGACTGTCTACTCTGTCTGATGTAGGCCTATATTACTATTAGGCCTTATTATCCCTTGTTGTTGTTGTTGTTGTTGTTGTATACTCATCAGATCAATCGCAGTCATCATACCAGAGAGATGTCTTATAAGTTATGTATACCTCCCTGATACCCTCTTCTCTAGTCTCTTGTCTTAGTCTAGTTCTGCCGCTGCTGTACATCAGAGGCTGTTGTTGTAATATACCAGGGACTCGGACGGATAACTACACCTCCCTAGTGTATTTTACACTGGTTTGTTGTTGTAATTTATTACACTGTTAATCTACTTGGTACTTGGTTGGATATCCTCCGTAGTACTCCGCAGGGAAGTTTTAACAGGAGGTGGGTGGTCACAGGGGGATTAAGGGGGGGGGTCTAGGTTGGTCAGATATTAAAATTCAGTGCTTCGCAAAAAAATGAGATATTAGCACAGTAGAAAACTGCTAAGTCTCTGCTTTAAAATGCTTTTTGTTTGAGGTAAATTGGATTTTCGGTTCTGAAGTTATGGTCAATTAAGTTTCGGGTGTCTCAAAAAATCGGTGGTGTTTTGTATACTTTTGTATGTAAAAACGCTCACCCTGCGTTTTTTAGCATTTTCAGTTTTAATTGTTTTTTGATCAAATGATTGTAACATTTGATTGAATTTATTCATTAAAATATTGAAATAAATAATTGCACATCATAAATCATCAAACTTTCAAGGTCAATGTAATTTCTTATGTATTTCTTTATTTTTCTCACCCGGCTATTTTTAAGCAATTTATCTTTAAAAATCAATAAAAATGCTAATATAATTGCGATTTTGTCCCAAAATGGCTCAAAATGTGTCTAAATTCATGCTCTTCCATACTTGAACATTTATTTTTATCCCAAATGTCAACTTATTTTTTTCTCGCCAATTTTAATATTTTTCAATACGTTTTGCACGATATCTCAAAACTATAAAACACGCAAACTTGCAATATGGGAGCAAACGTAACTCAAAAACGAAAGCTCATATAACCATGGGATTTGGACCAGATGTTAAGCACACTAGGGGCTATGAAACCATGGATCCCGATTTTTGATATCTGTTTTCAAATTTGAATTACGATGCAAAATTACCTGATTGGTCGGTTCACGGTTGCCATGGCAACCATATAAAAAATCCGGATCCATGGTTTCATGCGCACTCAACCGATACACCATCTACCCAAGTATGGTGTATATGCAACATTTTGTTTTCTAGTTACGTTTGCTCCCGTGTTTAGCCAATCAGAGGCCTTGCATGGTAACCATGGCAACCAGACCAAAATAACACACATTTTCTGAAACGTCTTGACCTAAGCTTTAATTTGATATATAACACTAAGCGGTAAGTCCACGATAACATTGAGAAAATTTGTTTCTAAATTTGGGTCAAATCAACCTAGACCCCCCCCCCCCCCCCCCCCCCCCCCTTAAGGTTGGGGGATGCTCTGCTTGAAGGAGGTTTTTGAGGGCAGGTTGATGGTGGATTGGGGGAGTTTGTTCCAGTCGGTGATTGTACGCGGAAAGAAGGAGTTGGTAAATGGAGCCAGTCTGGTGTTGTAGAGTTTGAATTGTTGGTCGTGTCCTCTTCGTTCGCGGTCTGTCTTTGGGGCGATGTATGTCTTTGAAATGTCGAGCTGGTCGTGGTGGATCTTGTACAGACAAGTCAGTCTATGTGCTCTTCTGCGGTCTTGCAGGCTGGTCCAGTTAAGGGTGTTTAGCATGTCTGTAACACTAGCTTCATGTGAGTAGTTTTTTGTGGTGAAGCGTGCTGCTCTACGTTGGACTTTTTCCAGCATGTTGACATTTTTGGCACTGTGGGTCCCAAGCTGCTACACCATATTCCAGATGTGGTCGCACTAAGGTTAAGCCAAATACGGCCTGCTTCACTGCTACAACGTCGCAGAAGTCTGTCATGTATTGCAACTCGGCCGTGCCTGTTGTAAATAATTTGAAAACATATTTTAGATAAAGGCGAAAAAGAAAAAAGAAAAAAGTGTGCGGTAAATATTTATAGTATTAAACTATTCAAGTCATGATGTATAATAGCATTGTAGCATGATTGCGTGGCTCTTTAATGTTTAATAGTTGAAACAAAATCCGGGACACATCGCTGTCTATAATTCTACCACGTTTCACATTAGTCCTGTTGCGTTTGGTCCATCTAAATCATGTAAATGGAGAACTGATCTATCCTTTCCTTTATTTTATGTGTATTGATTTTGATGGCTAATAAAGTGATGTGAAATAAATAGTTAACATAGTAGATAAATGATTTAAATAGGACCTGCACTCACTTGGACGTCGGGATGGAAGAGGAGGCATAGCTGATGACATGTTTCGTCGGGTTTTGGTACGTGACAGCTTTTGCCTTTTGGATCCTGGAGCTGCGGGTCTGGCGGTGTTGGTGGGCGTTGGTCTTTTGCGTCTTACGGCGGGGACCATGGGGACGGACGATTCATCCTGCGTTGGTGCTGAAGAGATAGAAAAGTGTACAACATTTACTATAAGAGTATTTAATATGGTCTTAATATCCATAACCCATCATGCATGATCATGATGATTGCCACTTTTAGTGATTTTTACACACATTATATCATATCACCATTCTTCTCACGCTACATGTCAAAGAAGATTTCTTGATGCACCCCAGGATGCTTCACTTTCATCACATGACCACGGATTTCTGTCACCAGTGTCTACTGGTTCCCATCGACATTACAGTGCAAGGAAATGCTTATAAAGTTGTTAAATGAGGGTCTTTAAGAAAATCCTTTTGCAAGTAATATGATTGATGTGTCTTTAATACAGTCCTTTCTTGATTTTCTTAAAGACCCTTTATTTTTATAAATACTAGTTTTAGTTGGGATTCAACTTCTTTCATATGTGTAGCCAGGTTTACCCTATCTGCACCATGCATTACTATGGTAGAGGTCAGACGACCTCCAGCTGTTAATTACTTTAACACATGTTTGGCACTATTTGTGTTGGTGATAAGCCCTGCTGGTACTGTAGGGGCGCTAAGGATTATGGGGTACATCAAGAAATCTTCTTTGGCTACATGTAGAGCCAAACCATGCATGTTACTTCTAAAGCCCGGCTGAAAATGGTTAAATAATTGGTTAACGAATGGATTAGGCTATGTCAAAGTTGTAATTTTTATCACTTCAATATCCTTTTAAATATTATCAAATAATCATACCTGGCACATTGCCCGCTTCCTGGTTATCTTCTACGGTATCCTCTTCGACGACGGCATCAGTTTCGTCCGGACGATTCAAGTAGAGCACACCGTCTCCCGCAATCAGGGCCTCCAAGATCTCGTTCTGTGCATCTTGCGACGGTTTAGCAAGTCGAACTCTTGATCGCTTGTTGGACTTCCTTGTCGACTTGAAGCGCCGCTGAGGGTCCATTTGCTTATTCCATGGAGCAACGCGATCCGCATCTGAATTTATTGGCATCTGTTCCAATTCACTCTCGACCGTTCGTAAAACCTTGATCTTGGAAATAGTGCTGCCGATACCTTTGATGAATTCACGCAACTGTTCCTCGGAGAGGTCATTTACCATCGCAGAAGCCTCTGTAGCTATCTCCGCTGCCTTCTTCCTTAGGTTGTCAGTCCCACTACTAGTTGATGCAATCTGATGGCTTGAGAGCGGTTGAACTGTAGCAGATATGACCATCTGTATGTCGCATTGGATAGCTAGTTGGCGTGCTTGGTGAGACATGTTGTTGTTTCTTGATCTGCAAACCAGATGAATGTGCTTACACATGCTGGAACGCGTGGTTTGTTCATAGCAAGTACAGTCGTACATGTGTGTGCAGTCTTCTCCACCACACTGGCGACAAACGAGCTGGCAATTGTCAAATTTACAGTTACAGTTCTTTGTGACCGTGTATGTGCGTGTGCCGTCTGATGTTGAGTGGACTTCCCATTTGGCGTCAGCTTCCAATACCGATAGGCTTGCAGTGGAAAGGTCCAAACTCCGCGAATGGTTGGCCCTTAGCTCGCTCATCCGACTGGTAACCTTGCCTCTTTCTTTCTTGATCAACCGGTCAAAACTCGCGTCTCTGACGATGGTTAAAAGATATGAAACACACTTGTCCACACGTTTGTTGAAGCGGCCTTGCATGTACTTTCCTTTAAGTTGCTTGTGGAAATTCTCCAGGTACATGTTCGTATTAATTGCCGCCCCTCGTCGAAAGCACGCGGCCCATTTGCTCTGGTCTGGATGCGTAGTAGTGTTCAAGGTAGTTGGCAAATGCACTTGTAGTCTCGGTTGCAGACAAGGATTCCAGACACTTAGTCAGCAGCTCGCGAAACTTGTCGACATCCGTTTCGTTTCTGCAATTAAAATGTATTTCATTTAGTATCGTTTTGTCTATAGAGTAGTACAACTTCAAATGGTTAGTCTCAGGTTTGTGTTCTTGTCTATTTAAGAAAGATCATGATCTTGGAAAGATTATAATAACATGATAAACAAAGATAATCTTCACAAAGTACGCAAAACCTTAACGTGTTTATCAAACATAGATCAAACATAGAACAGGTTATAAGTAATCAAAAATTGTATTATTTGTATGTAAGAAAAACAAGCATGGATTATTAAAGTTACATTGTATACATGTATAAGCAATTATAAATAACTGTGTTCCATGATAACATTGCTTGTCAAGGGTATAAAAAAGAATATTATTATCCTGGAGAAATAAGACATTATGTTAAAATTATCACGGATTACAACTCATTAACACTTTCCACGCGGCTATTAGTTTTACCATTATATACAATCTTTCAGAAACCTTAGTCCCAATTTTCCCAAGTCTATCTCAAATTCTCAAGGATTACAAAACCAATACTGTAGGCATATTTTTACTTATTTCATTCAATGCATTTCTCAAGGTATTTCCAAATAGGTTTTTTTTTTTTTAATTACATTTTTAAAACATTTGCGACACTTTGGAAGGTAGTCTGCAGTCGCCTACTGCGTGGAAAGGGTTAATACTCTTAAACATTGCTCAAATGCCATTATAGTTATACAGATCTTAGGCAACTTACCTAATGGTGGTGATCATGTTGTAAATCTGTGATTGGAGTTGCACATTACCAGGGACGTGCCTTGCCAGACCCTCTTTCCAGTTTTTGTCAAGATGCCATGCACAGAGAAGCTTCCGCGGTCCCTCACCGAACACTTCCGTCCACGCGTTGAAGTACTGGTCAGCGTCGTCCGTCATTATAAATTCAGGCTGAAGTTCGTCGTTGATGTTGTCCTTTACTGCCTGGAATGCTACCTTAAGTGTCTGTTTGTCCTCGCGATTGCCTATTATGAACGCAACAGGTACACCCTCACCTAGCTCATCTACCACCAGAATAGTTGTAAGAAAGAAGTCATAGGCATTTGTTTTGTGTGTAGAATCGAAGCAAATGCGGGAACCAGATCCAAGAAGCTTCAGCAAATGTGCCTGGATGTTCCTCTGCATGACAAGTAAGAAGTCCTCCTTGTTGAGATCTTGGCATCCAGGTGCATCTTGTCCCTGTCCCTTGTAGAGCAGATAAGGATTGTCAGGCAAGTTGGCCGCCTCCTCCACCAATATCTTGACACTCGTTGCGTCGTTCATGTGCCGCTTGTTTTTGTCGTCAATATGGAACCTGTTCTTGACGTGGGCTATGTCTTGACGATTGGTCAGATGTACCCGCTCCACTTCCCCTGCAGATGGTAGTGAATCCCTAATGTCGCTCAATATTCGGTGTGGTTCTACGCCCATAGCCAGCCTACCCGCCACTCTAAGTTGATCAGTCTCAGGAAGGGGAAGAACGCCTGGTCTAATGTCATGTCCATAATGTTCCTTGTAAATGGATGCAACCTTAGCACCATCTTCATCGCGAAGCAAGATCATTGCCGTGCATAATCGGTCCATCTTCCTAGAAAGGCGAGGTATCCGTTTGTTGGTTCCTTTAGACTTGTAGAGGCCGCTCCTATGACAGTGATAAGTAGATATTCCATGAGAAGCACCACACAACTTAACATACAAAGAGGTTGTTGATTGTTCAAAGGATTTCTTCCAGCTTTCAAACTCAGCCAAATCTTTGAAGCGATGGGTTTCTTCTGGCATTGACATTCCATGGATATCATGAAGATGCGTCCTCAGTGCATGTACCTGGAAAAATGTATCCTGACACCCGACCTCCAAGCATTTGATGTGACCTTTGGATCGATGTTCTGGATGTTGCGTCTTCACGTGCTGCCATAGACTCTTCTTTATCATATAAATTCCACAATGCTTGCACGGTACTTTATCTTTCGCATTTTCCGCCATGGTTGCAAACAAATGCAAGGAATGCAAATTGCAAATTCAATCCAAGAGTTAGGTAAAAATCGGTGTCAATAAACAGTTCCAAGTCGTCAGGTATATTATAATTCCAATTCCAATATATAAAATCCAAGTGGGGGTGCGAAGGTATGGGGGTGGGTAGGGTGTTTGTGGTGGGGTAGGGTTTGTGGTGGGGATGGGAAAGGGAGGGGTCTGTGGTGGGGAGGGGTTCGTGGTGGGGAAGGGGTTCGTGGTGGGGAAGGGGAGGGGTTTATGATGGGAAGGGGAGGGGGTTTGTGGAAATTGAGGTGGGGATGGGAAGGGGAGGGAGTTTGTGGTGGCATGGGTGGGGGAGGGGATTGGTGTGTGTACACCAAATGAAGGGGAGGGAGTTTGTCGTGGCATGGGGGTGGGGGTCACTGGTGGGGAGGGGATTGGTGTGTGTACACCAATAAGTTCAGCGAGGGGATTGGTGTGTGTACACCAATAAGTACACAATTAAGGCAAAAAAAGAAGAAGTTCTGTTGCCTTCAGCGACCGACCCTAAAATCGTAAGAACCAGGGTCACTTTGTTTTGGTGTGTGTACACCAATAAGTACACAATAAGGCCAAAAAAAAAGAAAGTTGTGTTCCCTTCAGCGACGGACCCTAAAATCATAAAAACTAGGGTCGCATTTTTTTTAGATATAAATTTGAATAAAAGTGTCTAAGTGTTACTATTTCTTGCTTAAAATGAACAAGTACGGTAGCCTAAGCTTAAATAAATGTTTTTAGACTATTGCCACATAAGAAAAATTAGTTAAATTGACATGGGCCTATACCAATTTTGTCTTGACATAAAGCATATATTTTTCAACCAAAAAAATAAATGAAATAAAATAATTGAAAAATTTTTTTTTTTTTTTTAAAAATCCGACCGACCGACCCGATTTTAAATGTTTGGCACTTGAGGGCAACACAACTTTTTTTTCTTTTTTTTTTGGCCTAAGCGTAGAGGATTTCCTGTTTGTTAATGTAATTTAATAGTGCACTTTCAATGAAATTTCAAAAATAGTTTTTGCAAAAAATGACTGAAACTGCATCTTTTTTGAGTAAAATGTAACCATGAATTGTTTTAAAGCGACGCAAAATATTTTGGTATCAAGTTCAGCTATCGATATGAAGGATAGAAGATGTCCTTAATTTTGTGTGTGGAAGCGCTACTTTTGGATTAATTGTATACTGGCAAATGTCCACTTGCCACAATCAAAAATGACAGAAATTTCATCATTTTTCTGGCAAAACGTAACCAAGAATCTTTTTGAAACGACACAAAATATTTAGGTATTGAGTTAAACAATTGATATATGAAGGGTAGAATATGCCATTTTTTGTGTGGAAGCGCTACTTTTGGATTAACTGTAAATACTGGCAAATATGCCCACTTAGCGGGCATATTTGCCAGTGCACTGGCAAATTTGCCAGGGCTGGACAATTCGGCCACCTGCTAGGAATGGTAGGTCTATTATTCGTGCAACACTCACTAATTAACAACAACAACATCATTGAACAGTCCCAGTCCCAATAATAGGTGTACGTTCCGAACCTTTCATGTCAAAGGCCATGCGTTTTGAACTGGGCCTGCATATAGGTGGAGTTGTGACATCGGCACATCAAAAATGACATTGTCTATTCAATTTCTTGTATAAAAATACCACCTACATAGCTAAATTTTGTATAAAAATAAAGCTCTTATGCAGGGCAAGAAGATAAAAGTATTAGTATGTGTTAAAATGTTGTCATTTTCTGTAATTAATGGCTAATTAACCAATATCAGGGGTACATCAACAGTACAGTTCAGTGCAATTGAGTTAAATTAGGACTTAAATCATGTTTATGGAATGAAATTATTGCATATAAGTACATAAACTCTGGTAAATAGACTGATTTGAATAATTTAGATGTTTAATAATGGGTAATCACCTTAATTAATAAAGAATTAATTAATAATTACAGACCCGCAATGCATTGAAGAACTACATGTTTATGACTGGATATGGATATGTACCGGCGCAGCGTCTTTTTACCAGCACATACGGTTAGGCCTATAATACTGTTATTTTGGAGTAGGGCTTATTGCATAGAATCTGAAACTTACATAAACCTCATACTTAGCCTAATTAAGCCAATTAAAATAATATATTTAACTAGCAACCAAAATTGAACAGAAGTAAAAACAAGGCTACATGTGCATATTGTCGCACCATTCAAATCAGTAGCTTTTCTCGGGGGAGTGAGTGCAAGTGATCAGGATGTATCAGAAGACTGCAGATCAGCAGACACAGATTTAAATTTGCCACAGGTGGACTATACAGGGTGACCCAATAAAAAGTTTACCCAAAATGAAAGTGATATTTTCCCACTTTCTGTAACCCGAGATCTGTGGTATTTATGTTCTTATGAAAAATGGGTAATGGAGCATCTACCATGAAAAAGTTATTTATTTTGGTTGGGTGGTTTTCAAGATATGGTCCATTGAACATTACGGAGCATCATTTTTCTTAGGCATGGTTAAACACAATTGCAACATCAAAAGTACTTTATCTTAACCCGCTTCTGGACGCCATACTGCTCAACCCAGCGGTACTCCTCATCCTCCTTCCGACGCACCTTACGTGACTGGAATGCCCTTGACAAGGATCCTGCTCAGTACCCGTCACTTAATGCCTTCAAATCAGTGTTTTTCATCACTTTACATGGCCTATTGGCTCTATTATTGCCCGTTTTTATATTATTGTATCTATATTCTTGGTATTTGTATTCTATATACTTGTTGTATTTTTATAATACTTTAACTGTGTATATACTTTGATTGTATCTTTTTAATATTTTATAATGTTGTTATTTGTATTGTGTATGGCGCTTTGATCTTTTTTGGAAAAGCGCCTTACAAATGCTCTGTAACAATAATAATAATAATAGCATTGAGGGGAGCGTCCAGATAACCCTGCCAGCACCAACCGGATTTTACTTGCACCTGTAAATATGCACGAAACACGATGGCTGCGTCCTTGTTTGAATAACACGCGCGCATCAACACTCAGTTCGACTACCTTCAGTTACTGAAGTTTGAACTTTACGAAAAGAAGAAGAAGAAGAAATCATTGCAAAAGGATTAGTTTTGATGTCTCACGTGTTCAATCATGCCTTTGCTCCCAAGGACAAGTCTGTTTTGTTAAAGCAATGTTCAATGGACCATATCTTGAAAACCACTCAACCAAAACAAATATAACTTTTTCAGGGTAGACGCTCCATTACCCATTCTTTATAAAAATATTAAAAAACCACAGATATCAAATTACAGGAAGTGGAAAAATATCACTTTCATTTTGGGTAAACTTTTTATTGGGTCACCCTGTACTGGGATGATTGTGAAGGACTCTATCATTGCAATTCAGCCATCATCTGATGCACTATATTCCTATTTCTTGCTTCATGTCATATCGGATGGTGTTGTTCCTTGGAACAAAATACACAGTCAGATTATGGTCACATGTACTTGGCAGGTACAAAGTTTGTTAAAGGACACTTCTTAAATTATGAGAAAACAACCAGGGAAGGCTTGCTTTACAAAAAAGGCAGAGAGGAGGCCATTGTACCACAGGAGTGTGGCTTTGTGGCTTTGATCTTCAGCGAAGTAGAAAGCAGAGCGATATTTATGTACTTCAAAATGAAGACCATGAAGACATTATGTGTACAATAGCATTTATAACTCTAGACAATGAAATGAACATACCATCACCTCTGCTTAGTTGCAGCTAGAACTTAAATACATACCGGTACATGTAGTAAGTTTCAATCATGATTTGAATTGTTTTACGTCGACGCGTTTGTATTAATGAGGTTGTGCAGTTAGTACAGGGTACTATTACTTACATGTATTTCAGTTCATTTACTGATTCTGTATGTGTTTCTATGCCCTATCAAGTTGAATTAGATCACTTAAGAGATGTTTAGAATCTTAAAGGACAGGTTACAGTAAGCACAATGGCAAGCAGGTATAATTATCAGATGTTTTTCTTCGCGAAATGACATTTTTCCAGCCCGGTGCAAAATACTGTAAACATTACCTAGATATAGAAATTTAAGTTATATATGCTTGGAAAGCTTTAACTGTCAGGAATTCAAATCTGCAATAACAAATCTTGTATGGTATGCAGAATTGTTTTCATTTTTTTTTTTTTCTCAGCAGATTTTTTTCATAAATTGTTGACCTTTTCAAATTCATAACCTTCTAGGGGTACATCCTATGTGCATTTTTGAACTCCTAAGACAATTTTAGTCAAGAAAATGTATACTTTTGTGGGGGTAATGCCTAGTTTTGAAAAGTTATCGCCATTCAAATGAAAATACACGCGATATTCACCAATTTTAAGTTCGTCACACGATACCGGCCCAACTTAAAACGCATGGCCAAAATAGAAAACATCAAGAACATCTACCTTTAAGTCTTCAGTGGCAGCTCTACATGGGGCATGCCCCCCCCCCCCCCCCCTGTTACACTCATTGCCCCCCCCCCCCCCCAAAAAAAAGTGTTGACTTTTTTATCCATGCCCCTAAAATGTCTTCACAAAATGTTAAATTATTTCTATGGTACTGGTACAGCTAAACAACACTATAGCTAATCTTGTAATCTGATTTTTAAGTGTAGGTGGGGAAATGTTAAGCTCAAAACCTTGCTCCTGGGAAAGAAATAACTTTATGCAAGACTTGCAAGTGCAACCCTGATCTGTTCACACATCTAAGGCTTATAAGGACCCAAATGTAATCAAATCAAGAAAAAGAATTCTGCGCAGAGAAAAGTGACCTCAAAAGTCACCGCGATCCCCCGGGATTTGAACCACTGACCTCCAGCGGCGAAGGATTCCCCACTACACCACAGGTGCCAACTGTCAAGGCTATTTGTCCGAGTATACTCACTCGGCCGCATATAGCCTGGGTCCATTTTATCCTCAAAAACGCCGGGTGGAACATACAGATTGGCTCGTTGGATTTGGCAGGGTTAGGGTTAAGATCAACTTTTTTGTTTTTCAATTTTCAAAAATGGTTGACAGGCATCCAGGCGTATATCAAGTACAGTCACTTTCAAGTGTTTGTTATAGAATTATGGGTCTAACCCTCATAAACTTTAGAATAGCAGGGTCAGAATTGTGTCAAAGGTTGCACGAATCCATTTAGATTCCTGCAAAGGATTTTGCGAGAATCTATGGATTTTCTTCCATTCATATTATGTGTAGACAGAATATCTCTACGAAAATCAACTTGGATTCTCGCAACGTTACCAGCAGGAATGGATTCTCCAATTCTCCTCGAAATTCTGATCCTGAATTTAGGGACAGGAAAATTGCACAAAAGCACTAGTAAAAAACACTTTTTCATCCCACAGAAGTTGAAAGAATGTCCTGTCAGTCTTGTTTTTACAAGAAGTTCTGGACCCAGCCCATACATTCTTGGCGCAATATAAAGGCCTAAACAAAAGTTTGTTTGCCCAAACAAGAGTTGAAAAAGTGGGTCGGTAGGTCGATTACTTTTTCGTTTGTTTTTGTGGCTACATGTATTATAGACACTTTTAGAGAAGATAAAGACTATTATACAATTTGATGTTAATACACTTTAATGTTCTTTAAAACCCTAACCTTCCTACACTACGATTCCCTACGGCTAAAAACAATGTATGTGCACATGTGCTATATACATGTAGCATTTGTTTCGATGACGTCATGAACCAAGCTGATATGTGTCCACAAAACCCGGCCCTAAAAAACGCATGGTCAAATACACAAATCTACCGACGGAGGCTCGAATTTACCGACAGGCTTTTTTCAGGGGGGCCAGGGCCCCCCCTGGCCCCCCTCTGGGTATGCCACTGTAGCCGAGTGGTTAGGGACGCAGCGCGGTGATCGGAGGGTCGAATCCAAGGGATTTCGCGGTGATTATTTGGTTTAAAAATCATACTTTGTCCCCCTCCCCCGATTTACACATCGTAAAATGTAGCCTGGTTAGGGCTAGCTAAAACATGTATTTTTTGTTTTAATAGCGCAGCTGGCAGCATGTAGTACGAACCTTCAGACCATGCTGGATGGTCTGATATGTTCTGTTTTTCACTAGATAGTGGTAGGATCTTGGATTTAAATCTCCTTAGTGTATTACATGGCAGTTTTGTTGATAAGTTTGGCAAATTAAAATAACAATATCATTTAATACATAAATATTTTCAACATAAAACATAATTTAAAGTTTAAAAAAATCGAAAAAAAAAAGAAATCTGGGGTTTTGAGATTTTATGGGTAGGTTATGTGGGCAAACACACCTTTTTTAACCCTAAACTCGGCGCAGTATATTGCGCCAAGTAGCCTTGACACCTGTGGTGTCAAGAAAAAATCCCAAGCTCTGTGTGCCGGGGATCCGTGGTTCAAATCCCGGGGAGTGGAGAGGAGCGGTGATATTTTGGATCGGAATGAAAGCAGCTTATTTACATGATGTCAAATACACGCAACAACATGCATGCGCAGTAGTGCATATTTTTAGCTGTGCTTTGATGCAGTATATATGCATATGTGTGGATCCATTACTTACACACAGCATTTGCTGCTTGGACTTGTTTACTATTCTGCAAAATCTGTCAAATAAATTGGAAAATTATGGGTCTCCGGTAAAAGTATGGATCCATTTATCCAGAAAATTGGTAAATGTATGGGTCAGTTTTTCATTTTGGAATGCAGTGCGTCTCAACCTTTGGCCTTTGGATGAGCGTTTTGACCGTGACAATCAGGATAAGTAGAGTGAGGGATACAATAAACTCAGTAAAGCCAGTTAATTTTCATTCCTGGTTGGAACCAGGGCTTGAAACATGGAATTAAGACCTAGGGTATTTACCGGTAGAAACAGCCAAGCATATTTTGAAAACTGGAATACTAAAAATTACAGTCTCCAAACAAATGTGCTTTTTTCAAAACCCTTTTTTTATACATTTAGTGGTCAAATTGGGGAGAAATAAGAAAACAATCAAAATCCACATTTTATGGCAGATTCTGGTTTCGGATGAATTGTGCATTTAGCAGATTTTTTTTTTTTTAGAACCGTTGTTAACACAAAGTAATCAGGGGCGGAAATTTCTTGTTAGGTGTGGGGGGATGATAAGGTTTGATTTAATTTAGCTGGTACCATCCAGGCGGTGCGCAGCACCGCACTCCGAGCTATGCTCGGACAGGGGGGAGTCTGAGGGGGGATGTGCCCCCCTCTGAAGTAGAAAAAATTTCAATTTTCAAACTCATTTGGTGCGATCCGGTGTATACTTTTGACGAATATTGTATTGAAAAGTCATCGCTTCATTTTCAATAAATATTTTGTTTTTTATCAATGAACAAAAGAAGTTGAGAATTTTTTATAATGATATATTCTTGATTTTAGTATAGATGGTTTAAAAGCTCCAACAGGGGGAGTATGAGGGGGGATGTGCCCCCCTCAGAAGTAGAAAAAAAATCAATTTTCAAACTCATTTGGTGCGATCTGGTGTATACTTTTGACCAATATTGTATTGAAAAGCCATCCTTCATTTTCAATAAATATTTTGTTTTTTATCAATGAACAAAAGAAGTTGAGCATTTTTTATACTGATAATTATATTCTTGATTTTAGTATAGATGGTTTAAAAGCTCCAACAGGGGCGTCTGAGGGTCGGGTGGGGGGATATGCCCCCCTGAGAAGTAGAATTTTTTTCAATTTTCAAACTCATTTCGTGCGATCTGGTATACTTTTGACCAATATTTTATTGAAAAGCAATCACTATATTTCTGATCAATATTGGCTTTTTAAATAGGCAGATAGGCCTATACCAGAAAGAAGTTAATTAGTTACCTCCAAAAGATGGATTCTTAACGTACATACGCGTATGTATCCTAACCAACGTACAATAAACTCCAAACGTTCTTATGTCCGTCCCTCCCTCCCTCTCTTTTCCCCTTTTTTTCCTCCTTTTTCCCCTTTTTTTTTTTTTTTTTCCTTTTCCCCCCCTTTTTTCCTTTTTTTGTTGTTAGTAGATATGAAAAATCAGGGGGGGAATGATTACATTGACCATCCCCCCAGGTCAAAAAGTGGGGGGGATAAATCCCCCCATCCCCCCCGGGATTTCCGCCCTTGAAAGTAATACATGCTTTACAGCATGATGTTTGACTTCAAGTCAACTCGATAGTAGGGTTGACTTGAGCCTAGTACATGAAACTATTCGCTTAACCAGGGACTGGGTTTTAAAATGAACAAAAGGGCTAGCTAGTAATAAAAAGCTCTCCTGGGGTTTTTAAGGGGAGCATAAAGAAGAGCAGTGACATAGAAAGTGACTGAGGATTGATCAGATTTGAGGGGATCGAGCTTTAAACTACTCTCCTAGAGTAATTAAGGGGAGCGATTAAGGAGAGCAATGCTCTATTATAGGTACAGCGCCTTACAACTCAGTCCCTGCTTCACCTTGTCTATAGGAAAGTTATGTCTTTTGGATGAGTGACTTGAGTATGTAAGTAATTTGAAAAGTTTCCAAATCAAGTCGTCATTTTTCTCATAGTGACACTGTGTCATAAGTCTTCAAGTCACACTGCTAATAAGCAAAAGCACAGACCTGATTGAGATCATGCATTTAACCCTCCCTATTTCATTGAATATGACCTGCCTTATCTGCTTGGTATGTTTCAAATGTTCCTCAAAATATGTATGTCTTTTCAGCTTACAAGATCGAAGCCTACAATGATGTTTCAACATTGCAGAAGGTGTCAGGAGATACATCATGTACCGTACATTGTAATTGCAACTATACAGGATTGCAGGAACCGGAACCAATCAACCATCTATAGCATTTTCAGATAGTGGCAGGGTCAAGGAATTATGATTTTGCTGTGATGTTCAATTCTTAATCCATCACTGGCAAATAATATAATCCCGTAGCCTTTCTGCACACACATCAATTTCAACTTGCATGATGGGTACGACGGTACAGCAGAGCAGATCCAAGAAAAGTTCACTGCAGCTAGTTACACGGCATTGCAGTTTGATATATCATGGAATCACTCAGCTGTCGGAACAATGGCAGGGACTAGGGATGGCAAAAGGTATCATATTTTGCTTTGATGTCGACATATATCACTAGCATTAAAAAGAATCCGCTATGAAACGTGCATACAGCTCTGTGAATTTGAAGTATCTGACAACAAATTCTTTAATCTAGTATGTGGTACATGATTTTCCAGATGAGTCAATAATGTTTGAAATAAAACTCTAGTATAGGTATAACTTGGGGAAATAATTTGCAGTATAAAACTGTAAACAGTTTGGATAAGGCCAAACAAAGAAGAATGTTTGTCTCAGAAGCCCGCCCACTTTGGTATGTGAAATGAGCTACGGCGTGTAGGTCTACGCGCTGAGGCCTAAAAAAAAAAACTTTTTTTTTTGGGGGGGGGGGATTGTTTTTTTATTTATTTTTTATTTCTGGCCTGATTTTCAACTTGACGTTTTCTATTCTACATGAAGGGTCATCCTTAAAATAGTTACATTCCACAGTTTGAATTGCATAACTCTAATGGTTCTTGTTTTAGAAGCACAAGGTGATACAACATTTGCCCATTGAGTAGTACACAAACTAGCCGGATGGTAATTTACTGCATTTTGACCTATAACGTCTATGGAACATATCTTGCACCCAAAATATATGTTGATGTGAGAAAAACAATCTATTCTAAAGTGATCGGAACATACAACCCTTTAGGAAATGTGGGTCTTTTAAAATTAAAAACAAAAATAGGTTGGTCGGACACGTAGAAGGGGGGAGGGGTTGTGCGAATGTGGCCTATCACCCAAATAACTGTCAATAAGTATGTCATCGTGGCTGGATCAGATAAGACTCGCAAAGATTACTTGAGAATGGCTTAAAGTGTTGGAGCATGGGATATTTGAACCATGTAACAATGCCCATTACCTAGACATGTGATACTTTTTGACCTAAGGTGACGAAAAAAACCACCCTGTTTTACGGGCCCAACCGACCCACTTTTTGCAATTTTTGGATTTTGGTCTCTTTTTTTTAGATAAAATCAGCCATTTTTTTGCCCAAAATCTGGAAAATGTTTCATAAAGTTTAAAAACTAATCCTGTTTCTTGTAGATTTTGGTGACATTTTAGGTTTGAACAAATCCGCGACCGACTGACTGACCCCCCTTGAAACAGGGTGTGTTTTATCGCCGCTTAATGGTGCTGAATAAATTACCAGAAATCCTGATAAAATGATGCTATGATTAACAGTGTCAAATTGTTAATGCACTTATCAATTGCATCCCTAGCGCCGGGGGACCCGGGACATGGCGAGGACCATCCACGGACCGTACACAGACATACAAAAACGTTGCCCAGCTATGCGGGGGCGTGTACAGGGGGCGTACAAAAGGTGCCCCTGCTAGCCGGGTTGTGTAGTGGGGACGGGACGTACATAAGGCCAAAAAAAAAAAATTGTTATATTGGCGTAACCCGCCCGACCCTAAAAATACGCCCGACCCTACACTTTTTTCTTTTTTTTTCAGTGAAAAAAAAACAAAAAAACCAACCGACCGACCCTAAAAAATAAAAAAATGAAAAAAATAAATGTTTTTTCTCGAACGAAATACGACGGTGCTCCTCGAATAAACGGAAATTCCTTCCGAAAATATGGTTTATTGTGTTTTATTTGTATATAGACTTGTACTGAGGGGTACTTCTAACAAACAATAGGGAATGTTTAAACTCGGTTAACATTGTTCAAAAACAGCTGCTAAAAAAAAAATAAAAAAAATAAAAAAAATTAAAAAAAATCCCTACCTACCTACCCTATTTTTGTTCAGCCCGTTACGCCAATATAACAATTTTTTTGTGGCCTAAGCTGGGAAATGGCCAGGCAGTGGAGTAGCGGCATGGAGGAATAACTAAGGAGGGGCGACTCGATTGATAAAACAGGACCAATATGGGCTGATACGCCCTCAATCAATGTGCGGTAGTTCCGGTTAAATTTAGACTACGTTGCATTGGCCGCTTGAAACTTAGTGTGAATATGTATATGACTATTTCTGTGCGTAATCCTCAAGAGGTAACGAGTCTCACTCTTTTTATAGTTCGGTACAATAGAGTTGCAAAAGACTTTGCATCAGTCTAATGAAATCGGCGCGAAAACGGGGTAACGTAATTGTACACGGAGTCTCAATGAACAATTTCCATTGTTAAAAATGCTAATCGCTTTAATTTTGAAAGAAGTGTGCGGATCTGCAACGTGTACGAAATATGATGCTTCAACAACTCCATACTAAATATATCTTTATCAACGACTTTGCCAAAATAGTTAGTCTATTGTAGCATAGTGGCCACGCTCTAGCGCTTCCACGCAGGAATCCCGGGTTCAATTCCTCATCCAACCATATATCATGGCTGTTTTTTTTGTAACATACACCCCTATCAATTATATATTTTGTAGTATTATGGAATAAACGCTGAGGCTGCAATGCGGTGCAGTGATGATAAACAATTTGATGATTTGATGATGTTATTATGCCACGTTTTGCCTTGGTCTAAATACTCAAAATTAAAAGAAATGCTTATCCTGGGTGCAGGTGTGTTTAGCTCAATTGAAAATTGAAGAAGGCACAAGCCCGGGCACAAGTTGAATTTACAAAGGAGAATTTGAACTTTACAAAGCATATAACTTTGGGCTTCTATTCTCGAGGTCAGTGGTGTTTTTCAGACTTTTTGAAGTCATGTCTTGCAAGCAAGGCAATAACGGTTAGCAATCAAAAAATAGCACAAACCAAGATACGACTGTAAAGCAAGTTGTAAGAATTTACAGTTCTTCATACCACAAGGCTATATGCAATAATGCAAGACATGTCCCGCGATGCAATATCACCACCAAAGACACGTAATATAACACGTCATGTAAGACCATTAGTCTATTGAAGACAGTTTTTATCCTGACTAGTCTGTGTCTTCTCGCAAAATTGTGCTTCCTGAAGCCGTCGGGGAAGTGTAGTGGCTCGTGTCTTCAAAGTGTACACTGTTACCGTTCCACATTTGCTAGACAAGACTTCAAAAACTCGCCAAAAACCGCTCATTTTTACCCAGCGCGACAAGCCCCAAAACCACCTCATTCGCAACAGGTGCTGCACGTTAACACACATGATTCAATGCATAAAATCAAAACTATCAGTATATGAAACAGAGATATGAAGCTATCGAAATAGAGCTGTCGTCTGCTAACCTTTATAGACTTATGAAAGTCTTTATTTACGCTATATTGTTATTGTTTACGCTAGTTGTTCAACGTGTATTCATTCATCATGTGTGTGTAGGTGCTTGTTGCATTTTCCCCTTTCACAGGGAATATGTTATTTTATTACAACTACTGCATGTACTGTCATAGCTTAATAATTGGATATAAAGTCATAATGATAGGTTTGGTGATGCGTTGGCTTGCGAATTGAAAACTACAATGCAAGAGCTTGTTGTGAGGCTAAGCCCGGACGAAACTGTGTCCAAGCTCTGTGTAGCCCCACTTGGATTGTCTGGGTTTTTGCCGGACGAACCTTAACTGGATTGTCCTAGGGTTTTATGAGGGCGGTATACATGGTGTTTCCAACATACTTATCATGCTTATTGCCGACGGGTTGGAACCCGATTGTTTATTTTAAATGTAAAAATCGTATTCAAATTGGGAACCAGGACAATGCACGAGCTGCCGAAAGTCAATGGCTTTCTCTATGCTGTTCTCGGCATTTAGCTGGTCCCGTCTGTGTTAAGAATTGTTTCTATCAGATTTGCACATTGTATCGGAGTCACAGCCGCCGAGAATCTCAGTAGCAGGGGCCTGGTAGCGGGGCGTACGCTAGAGTACACAAATGTACACCCGGGCGTAGCAGGGGTGTATACATACATACATGTAGCAGGGATGTACGCTAAGGTACACAAAATGTATACACAGGGACAGTAGCCGGAGTGTAGGCCGCCATACACTTTGTCCCGGCTAAGGGGGGCCGGGACTGTACATCGACGTACACTTTGTCCCGACCACCGGGACTGTAGTGGGGACGTACACATAATGGTGCCCTGCCCTGCCCTGCATGGACCGTACACAACTGTATCTGGGCTGTCACATCGGCAATGTGTACGTCCCGGCCCTAATCCCAGAGGCTGGGGATGCAATTGATAAGTGCATAAGTGGCTCCGGAGTTCAAACAAAATGAATCAAGCAAATATCTTCACTATAAACTTTTACTAAAATACTAAGTAATAAGAAATTTCGATTCAAACCAGAATTCTGTGTGTATGACCACTTCCTGAAAGCTTTAAAGTCCTTTCTATTTCATACTGATCAGATTGTAGTACATCCCTGCATAAACCTTCATGCTCTATACAGTCTTTTGTATTCATGTGTCATAAAGCTATTGCATATTTAAATATTGTCTTAAATTACTGAAATCAAAGACCTTCCATGTTCATAGTGCCCATTGTATTTGGACATGAAGGTAGATTTTAGGAGGGGATTAAGACGGACAAACTATGTGAATCTTTCTTGTCTTTATGATGAAAACTTGTCCATTGCTTGAATGATGATGAAAATCACAGCAAAACTTGATTAAAACATTTATTTATTCATTTATCTATTTATTGAAAAACGCCCTCTATGCAAATATGGTTCTCGTTATGTATCACGCGTACTGCAGGGGGATACTGTCGGACGTAAAATGCTCGTCAAATTTCACCCACAAAAGTATGCAAATAATAAATAGTTATACAAGTGATGTGAAAAGTTGAGATATGGCGACTAAAAATAAACCATGTCCTATGGACGGATGGATATCTCAGGTAGGGTTAGTAATTTCACAGATTTTTAAAATTGATAATTTCGACCGAAATTGAAATCTACCATCTTTACCAGAAAGTCTGTATTTTCCATCAGAAATGTCCGATTTTCAAAATTTAAAATTCTTATGAAAGCTGGGCGTTTGCGCGAGATATATGTGAACACGGTTTGAACAATATCGATCGAATTCATACCGTAATAAATCATATTTCCTCGGTACCGTTCTTTCTGATACACCCTGTAGTCATGACCCCCTGATTCAATTGGTGGTATAAATTTTGAACTAAAATCATGACAAAAAAAAGTGAAAAGCACTAATATACTCTCGGAATTAGGACTGAGATTTCTTAACAATAGGTTGTTAATATTGATTGGGATTGTTATATTATTAAACTGGATATTTTCAGCTTTAATTTGATACCTATCTCGGCTGCTAAATCAATTTAGTTACCGATATATCACTATTTCAATCACGCTATTTATAACTTAGTACTGCGCAAGAAGTTGCCAGTTTTCAATCCGGGACATTTAGAGGACTGCTACATTACTATGGGACAAGTATGCAGAGTTCCCCGTCTACTATGCGCAAACTTTAACGGGTGAAGGTTTTATAGGGGGCACACTATCATGGTCGTAGCAAACCAGACGACCTAAGACATGGTGGATTTTATCGGCTCAAAACATGATTTGTGGCACACAAATAGTACATCAATGGTAAAAAAGCTGATTGTGATTTTAGAGTTGGCCTAGAACTGATTTGCTTTGATGACAGCAGCATTTAGTTCTTTATGACACGAAACATTCAGAAGTAGGCCTAGTTATTTGAAATTATTTTTTACGTGGAACAATGGCTTCGTCTGACAGTGACAGAGGAGGGGCCTGACGTTATTTGCATTTTATGAATATTGTAACCAGATCAGTTGGGAAGGACGCTAGATCGCGACGATCACATCGTGAGGTCATGAATAGTCCCCGAGAATATTCATTCACAACGAATGATTGACAGTTTACGCTTAAGTTAGCGAAACCCTTAAAAAGTATGATCAAAGGACAGACTACCCAGCCGTGGAATCGGTTAAGCATGCTGCGGCAATAGTGCTACCCAAGCGTTGCCCTACACCGAAGGGTTGTCTGTGGGATAGCGATCCACAAGTGGAAAAAGCCAGACACCGACTCATTCTTGCTCACCGAGCAAACCTTGTTGCGAGCTATATTCAACTAGAAGCTGATCTGCAAGCTACGTACTCGCGTCGAAGAGAGGATATTATCCATGAAACGGCGATCGAGATCTCACAATATCATGAGGCGGGACGTAGTCAAGCCGTCTGGAGAGCCATTTACAAAATCACAGGACGAAAAAGCGCTCCAATGCCATTGTTGCTGCAGAATCCATCGAAGCTAGGTTGGTTAAAGCAGCCAGCTATTTTCATGGACTCTAATGTACCCCCTCCCCTGTTGATCTGGATCTTACTCCTCTAAACGCACTGCCACAGGCACCCGACGTGAACACGGGTCCAATCACACTGGAATCACACTATGACGAGCTACCATCTGACATTGTTGGCGACTTCCACTCCTGACCTGTGTTCTTCCCATCATGAATGACATGCTTGCCGGCGAGGAACCCCCACAGATATGGCGACGCTCCACCATCGTCGCCATCCCAAAGGGAAGCAGCACACTTTTGACCAACCAGCGTGGACTTAGCCTCATGTGTGTCAATGCTAAACTGTTCAACCGTGTTCTGCTAGTTCGACTTCGGGAGCGATTGGAGATGTTAGTATTGCCATGGCAGGCAGGATTCCGACCCGGACGCAACACAGTTGAGCAAATCATATGTCTCCGAATGGCAATCGACGCATGCCGTTCTAGAAAACGATGCATTGTTAACCTTTGTAGATTTCTCCAAAGCATTTGACTGTGTTGATCGTAAGGCCCTAAAAGACATTTTGGCTTTATATACGACACTCCTGTGACTTTCATCAACGCCATTATGTCCCTATACACTGATACCGCTGCGTGCGTTCGTACATCATCTGGTTGCACCGATGAGTTTGACACAACTTCGGGAGTACTACAGGGCGATACGCTGGCACCGTACTTATTTGTGATTGTCATGGACTACATTATGCGTACATCGCTCACCACTGAGGACGGTCACACTGTGAGAAGGCGCATGTCCGCACGTCATATTGCAGTCAGAATCCCTGCTCTTGTATATGCAGACGATGCCACACTGATGTCCGACCACGGAGAGAGGCTGCTCAGCGCCAACTCCACCGTTTCGAGACAGCATCAGCAAAGGTCGGCCTTCGTCGAAACGCCTCTAAAACCAAGGTCATGTTTGTTGGCGACACTCCACACCCACGGACATCCATACCACATCAGGTATCACCCTTGCGGTATACGACGACTTCTGCTATTTGGGATGCAATGTGGCAGAGAACATTGGTGCTTTCCAACGACGGCGACAGATTGCATGGGTCGCAGCACGAAAACTTACAGCTGTGTGGAACAGTTCGGCCAGCGACGGCGCCAAAATGCAGCCGTTCAAGTATACGGTGGAGTCTGTATTCTTATACAGTTGCGAAGCTTTGGCAATTACATAAACATTGGGCAGTCGCATTGATGCATCTCATCGTGCCCTGATGCGCTACTGTCTTGGCGTGCACTACCCGGAGCGGCTCTCAAACGACAACCTGATGCTCGCGCACTGATTGCGCCCGCGACTCTGACACTGACCCGTAATAGACTTCGTCTGGTGGGCCATGCCCTCCGGAGACCAGAACTGCCACTTGCTGCGTTCCTGCACCCCCAAAACCAGGCAACTGAACCGTACCGCCTCGGTGGCGCACTACGCCGTACATATCAAGCGCAGCTCCAAGACGAATTGGCGCCATAGGTTTACAACCTAATGCGGCAGTTGATGCCCCCAAAACCGAACTGAGTGGCAGCGGCGTGTGAAGGCACTGAAATAACAATAGACACAACGCCTCGTGTCCCTAAAGAATAATAGACACGAGTAGCGTCAAATTGATGATTAACTTCCGGGTGAAGAACTGATAGAGTGCGCTATACCTTTTACCTTTTACCTAGGATTTTTCAGCCTCTGTAGGCTGAAGCCCTCTTTCAGCATCTTCCATTTGTCTGTTTTGTGCTTCTCTTGTCCATGTCGTTCCTCTGTATTCAGTTATAGCTCGTCTCTCCATCTTTGTTTCTGCCTGCCTCTTCTCCTTTTGCCTGTCCGGGGTTGCCACACTCGGTTGATCTTATTCCACCGATTATCGTTTTGTCTCGCGATATGCCCTGCCCATCTCCATTTTTTTAATGTCTTTTACTGTGGTTTTATCACGAATGGTAGTGTTCTTTTGTTTGTCTCGTATTGTAATATGTTTAACATCCTCCTTTCCATGGCTCGCTGTGCTACTAGAAGTTTCTGTTCAGTTTCTTTGGTTGTTGACCAAGTTTCGGCACCGTATGTCATGGTATAGGTGGCACACATTGATAGAAAACCCTTGACCTTAATGTTATTGATATGGTTTTATCGCAGAGAATGGTTTTGTTTCTGCCGAAGCAGCTCCAGCCTGCCTTGATTTTTAACAAGAATTCCTCTCTCGTATTGTCCTCCATTTTTATTTCCTTGCCAAGATAATGTTGTAACTTTCTACCTTTTCATCGGTTCCTTGTCAATTTCGATGGACTCCTTTGTTTGGAAATTTGTCATGAATTTTGTTTTCCTTTGTGCATTTTCAGACCAACTTTTCTGCTTTCCGTATTAAGACAGTTTAGTTGGGCCTCCAATTCCTTCACAGAGTTAGCTAGCAAAGCCACATCATCTGCAAACTATAGGGTGCGCTATACTGTGAACCAAATCTCAACAATGGCCATAGGGTGTTACATAGGCCTGGACGCGATCTTTATTACCGTAAACAACATTTGATACCTGACGGAGTAAAGTACATTGCACATGTACATTGTACAGCAATACATTTATACAGTGAGTACGGTTAATAAATTCGCGGCCTGGACTACCCTTTTACAGCAGAGAGATATTTCAGGATTTAGTCATTAATATTATGGTCTCAGCCAGCCACCCCTTGAACACTTCTTTAACAACCCTTGAACACCCCTTGAACACCCCCTTGAACACTTCTTTAACAACCCTTGAACACTCCCTGAACACCCCCTGAACACTTCTTTTACTAACCCTTGAACACTCCCTTGAACGCCTAAAAAACTGTGTCAGATTAATGTGTGTCAGTGTGTCAGATAAAGTGTGTCAGGTTACGGAAACACCCATTATTTACTGCACAAATCAAGGTCAAAAGGCCGTTTCAAAAAGTGCACAATTTGTTTTATTCACCCTAAAAGATTAACCCATTTTTTGGACACTCCGTATGTCAATATGATGAGAAGGCACACAGGATTGTTTCTTTTTTTACCATTCAATGGCAAAAACTTGTGCATTTGCAAATTCATTTTGCCCTCATATATAACAAGGGGTGTTCAAGGTAGTGTTCAAGGGTTGTTAAAGAAGTGTTCAAGGGAGTGTTCAAGGGGTGTTAAGGGGTGTTCAAGGGTTGTTAAAGAAGTGTTCAATATACACTCGCAGTGGCGTACCCAGCTTTTGGAAACGGGGGGGGGGGGGGGGGGGGGGGGGGGGTCCGACCATAGTTGTGCGTTGTGCCGACGAAAGGCATGATGTACCGAAAAAAAATCTGCATGGGCAAAAGGCAAAATCGCATATCTACCGACGGAGGGTCATTTTTACCGGCGGGGTTATCTCAGGAGGGGCCAGGGTCCCCCTGGCCCCCTGCCCCCCTCCCTCCCCTGGGTACGCCACTGAACATTCGGACATCCCCTCAGACTCCCCAATGTCCGCGCTAGCGCGGAGCGTGGTGCTTTGCACCTTGGTGATTCGCACATCACTACACTAACAAAAATGCATTTACAATTTATTTAAAACCCATCACAGAACTTTACTAAATCACTGATCACTGGAAATCTGCTTCCAATTTGATCATGAATATTTTTGGAGGAAACAGACGTGAAGACGCGAGTCCGTTTTCGTAATTTACTCAGGAATGCAGCTATTCGCTCGTAAATCCAAAGTCATTTGTCATAGCAGGGTATTTAACTATGTATGCCAAAGCAATGTATACGGGTGCTATCTACTGAAGAAAACAACCAGTAGGCCGCTATCTGATGAAGAAAGTAATGTAATAATATGGGTGCTATCTAATCAAGAAAGCAATGTAATATGGATGCTATCTGCTGAAGAAAGCAATGTAATATGGATGCTATCTGCTGAAGAAAGCAATGGAACCCATACACTGTAAATCTAGCTATTCGGTTGTGTAGGAACATGACACAACACGGTTTAATATATGAACCTAGCAACTATTGTTTTAAAAAAATACACAATTGTGTACATTTTCACACAACTTCTTGTAAACTTTCATTTCACAAGGTTGTGCAACATTTCAAACAAGTTGTGTATTTCTTTTACACAACCGGATGCTAGGTTCATATTTTAAACAGTGCTATTATTTTACACAACCGGAATAACAGTGCATACCCCTAAAAAGTACAAAATAGGAAAACTGTAAACTGATAGAAGTTTGGCTAATCTTTCTAAATGTAGGCCTAAACAATATCACACAATAAATGGCCGCATATTTGTCTAATCATTGATATTTGACACTAAAATATCATACACAATTACAAATATACCCACCTGTAGTACTTGGTCCCGTAAATTATCATCATCACGACAGTGAGTTTTAAGCGAACTCGCTCAAGGCCTTCATACTGACATTTCCCGATCCCGAGTCTGTTGTTTAGGTTCTCTTAATGACCTTCAGAAATGTATTTATTTTGATCTATATATATATTGGATATTGTTCTCTATGTCAGGGTTTTTATCTTATTCTTATGTCACTTTCATTGTAACTTTAAACTCCTGCCTATTTGTGTTACTTGTATATTTTATATAGTTTGCATGTTTTCTTAGTTGCATCAAGAAAGGTTGCATGCACTTGAAGTCTTGAACCATTGAATAGATTGGCCCATCAGACTCTTTGTGGGGTTAACAGATTTATTTCTGTAACCACTCAGTTCATTAACCTCATACTAAATGTCTGTTGGGCTATTGTTCACGTTTACGCTTTTTATACACAAAATACCAAACAAAATCAAGCAAAGTAATATCACGTTATTGGCCTTGGTGGATTTTTTGTTATCCTACAATAAGAACTGTGGATTCAAAACAGCATTTTAAAAAAATGTCCAATTTTATGTCCGAGAAGAAAATGAAAAAAGATTTTTTAAACTATTGATTAAAATCCAAATATATTTAGTGGCTAAATCAACATATTTTGTGACTAAATATAAATTAAAACAAATCGCTACCGGTTTGTTGTACACGGGAAAGTGATTATAATTTTTCGCTAGGTTTAACCAGTACGAATCGTAAATTTCAGACGATGGCGGCCACGCGTCTCGGACGACACAATTATGGCAACTGGAGTGTACCATTTTGAAAAGTATTGTTAACCAATGAATTTCTAGTACAGGGATACTTATGTGCGCCAAGTCGTTCGAAGCTATGTGTGTTTCGGACCAAGATAAAGAACGTGTATAGTATTTAGCCCACCCTGTCATGAAATAACAAGTCATGAACATAAATATTCACTCCTAGTTCCCTGAATCTATTAGCATCTATTAGTATTGATCTGAACAATATGCACACATTGCCCACAGACACATCGAGGAAAAGCAAGGTACGACAAGAGGTGTGCTATTGCCTCCGAAAGCAAACGAGAGGAAGAACATTTTATTCATTTGAACAAATCAAACTTTTCCAAAATAATAGAACACATTAGTGTTACACACATTTTTCAGAATCAACTCTTAAGATAACCAATTGTTGGAGCTGAATTTGGAGGAGGCAAAATGGAGACGCCGAACTCCTACCCCGGGGCTATGATACGGCCGCACTATGGGATCCAATTCCGATATAAGAAATTGGGAAATGAAATTGGAGGAGGCAAAATGGAGTCGCCGAACTCCTACCCCGGGGCTATGAACACGCCCACACTAAGGGATCAAATTCCGATATAATATTTCTGAATTTTACAACACAACTGATTGATATCAATTCTAAATAATTCAATTTATCAATATAAGATTTCTGAATTTTACAAAAAACAATGGTTGGTGATATAAGGACAAGCTTATTGACAATGCCCCTTAGACCTTGCGCTAGGCGGCGACAGGAGAATCACCTCTCAATAAATCAATTTATCCATATGATTGGTAGGGCTAATTACATGGAATGATGTGACATGATTTATATATAAAATTATTATAGGATTTGTGAGCCCAAAACACATGGAAGCTATGCATTATTAACTAGTTTGTCAAAAGAAAAAAGAAACTATGCACTAAGCCTACATGTAAGACATGCAATTAGCAAGTACGGTAAAACAACTGAGGGGTGAGGTGGGTGGGAAAAAATTAATTTATGTCCAAGAAGAGAACGTCTAATTCGGATGCCGACAACGGAGGTTATGACTCAGTAAGGAAAACTGATTGCTGCTCGCAAAGCACGCAGGGAGGGACGCACACAAAAGGAATGGCCATCTATTGTTACTGTGGAATCAGGCGAGGAAAAACCGCGAAACAGAGACACAAGTTGACAGAGGGACGGGACTCTGCGCCGTGAGCAAAAGCGATTTATACAGATTTCTTCTGAATAAATCGTCATTACTCCATGTACAAAACATTTTATGGAATTGAATGGAGAAGTTATGTACAATTATCACACATTGTAAAATCAATCGGACACGGTGAATGTCAGTGGCGTAGCTCAGGGGGAGCAGGGGAGGGCAGTTGCCCCCCCCCCCCCCCCTGACAGAACGTTTTTGCGAATTTTTTTGACTTCAACCCCCCCCCCCCCCCCCCCCCCCCACTTACGTGAAATTCACGAGCTGACTGATTTAGAAAAATTTTGGGGCAACCTTTTACGAAAATTTTAGAAATCTTGCCCCCCCTGAAAAAAAACCTAGCTACGCCACTGGTGAATGTATGTGATAATATAATATGTTGAAATTGTTATATATAGAAGTAGTACACTTTCGCCGAGCCATCTCGTGTTAACGTTAGTTTTGTGTCACAACAGCCACTACAATTAAGGGCCATGCTGTTGTCACAAGAGACTACCAATGCCCATACTAATCACCGCTCTATTCAAACATGCCATGTCATACAGGTGCTATGAAACACACATAAGTATCAGTTCTTATTCAACATTTCAATAGAGATCATAATCACTGTACTACATGTAGAAAATCTTTGTGTTAACAGTCATGAGTCAACGCTCGTTTAACGATGAAAATAATTAGCATTTACAATGGGGTTGGTTAGCCAACTTCAACGGTTTGGGATTGGAAAACAATTCTTCTAACCTATGATGAATTTTTCAAAATGATAAGATCAACATTCGCGATTACGTGTTGTTCCAATACGAATTCAAAATTTAGGTTTCGCGTGGACATCGTCGTCTGGCGAATTTCGTCTGTATGTTAACGCCACCTATAATAAAAAACAATCTTGTCGAATCATGACGATTTCATTAATTAAGTGAGGGCGCAACACCATAACAACAGACCGATGACTTGAAAATTGCATTAGTGGATGGACATGGTGTTATAACTGTGTTTAGGGATCTAGCGTAATAATGGTAAATTCTTGTAAATAAGTAATTATTTAATCTTGCCTCGCGTCCCGTTCTATGGAAATGTATTACATTTAACACGGTAACGGGACGTTTAACAAGATTATATACAAGGCCGTGTTCCCACATAGAACAAAATCACGAGTAGTCTAGACCCGGTCATGACTAAATCTGTTTTGTACCGTGGTTAAACCAATAGCCGCGTGGAAAGTGTTAAAACACAACAACCATTCTCGATTCTCACCCGCAAAAACACCTACTCCCAAGTTCAAAATAATGCCATTCATGTTGTTGACAAAACAGGTATAGACGAAAATGAAATTCATTCTGCTCTCGAGTCCTACCAAACCCAAACCCAAATACCATAAATAATTATTTACAATTTCCAATGGCGGAAGGAGGAATCGACACACTCGCTTGCTGATTGAATGTGTAGGCCTAGGCCTATTGTATACATTGCCGCTGTCTTATTTTGTTGTAATGATTGGTATCTTACATGTCTTATATGCCCCCTTATCTCAGGCCTTCCTCGCCCCCCCCCCCCCCCCCCCCCCCCCCCCCCCCCCCCATTACAATTTAAAAAAGAGAGAAAGGGGGACTAAAAGAGAAGGTTTGGATAGGGGTGGGCGGGAGGGGTGGGGGTATTTGCCCAAGAAACCGTCTACATGTCATCGTCATGGTCATGGGTTGACAAAATAATACAGCTGTCGGCTTGTCTTCGCGAGATGCCATGTGTCGCAATTTGGCTATTTTTCAACCGTGTCGCATGCCGACTTACACTTAGCTAAAAGTCGCGTGTCGCGTGTCGCAAAATAAGTTTAGAAAGGCATTGTATTTCCTATCATTAGCAGGAGTACTCTGAATGCGGTATTGTTATGTTAATGAAGAGGTCAGCGGGAAGTATGAAGGAAGGTGAACAGTGCGTGACGCCTCCACTGATGGCTTTAGATTCGGCACTGCAAGACATGCTTTATCGGTATAATCCGGACCTGTTCACTTAAGAAGAGGGGGGTATGTTGATTTAATGAGAGGAATGTTTTAGAAACATGTTTGAGTAAACTTTACTTGGAACTAATTATTTAATACTAGCCATGTCGTTTCAGAGAAGATAAGACGTCTGGCATAGGATGATGCTACACAAGACGGAGTCTGATAACCTAGTTGGAAGGATGAGGAGGATCCATTTGCAGAGAGATGCAGAAGAGACTTATAGAACTGAGAAGATTCCTTTGGCAATGAAGAATAGTTAGCGCAGGATTTTGATTCAGGAGAGATACAGAGAAAAGGTGAAGGGAATGAAGGTCGGGAGGAGAGTGGGTAAGTTTGGAATTATATTTTGTTGTCTATCCACGTCTGCTATGTGCCCGTCGTCTAAGAGCCGTGCGCCCCAAATAGTGTATTTGATTAATGTGTTTCTTTCAGGAGGACGAATAGCGGGATAGGAAAATTCTTATTTGCGGTTGAGCTAGCGAATTAGAAAATAATAATATTTTCTGCTGTGGTCATATATTCGCGGTACCGTTTGTACAGCGATAACTACTAGTATGACATTACTGTGATGTATGTGAAGCCGATTAAATAATTATGATATTATCTATACATTTATCATACTCTCCCGCCCGTCCGCGCTACATTTTTGCCAATATTCAAATAATATATTATAAAAAACAATGTTTTTTTCTTTCTTTGTATAACTATATACTAGGCCTATATGATAACAATACCAAACAAAAGTACATGAAAGTGTCAAAATGAGCTCTTCTAGTGTTAGTGATTAACATGACATTTAAAGAAAATTAAAAAGGCCTCAGACTCCGAATTAGAAGGGAAAATAGCTAAAAAGAATTCAGCTAAAATCATGTTTTTTCTAGTGGACTATTTCAAAAACATTCCAATGACAGGACCAGCCCCTTAGACCACTATACTCGCAATTCACGCTCACAAGTGTTACTCAACATGACAACATTTTGGGCCTCCTCAGTCCTCCGCTCAAAACGTGATAACGATTTATTTTCCAAAAAACCTTACATTTGCCGTTATCCCGTGACCTGGCAAATGGGGAACCTATTTTTCCACCAACCCATTTATGGAACCTATTTTTCTTGCATAACAATTTCAACCATAATTCTATACTTAAATCAATAATATATCAGTATACACGAATTCTTTCTTACAAAAAAGCTATCTAGCATTCTTAAAAAAACAAATCTTCAAATATGATTGTGCCCCCCCCCCCCCCTCCCCCTCAAAAAATAATCCTGGATAAGCGCCTGCTAGACTACGCTATAATATATCTGAAATATAAACTTTAGCGATGATAATTGGCTACTGAAGATTATTATTAATTATGCATGTATATTAATAACGCAGTTATCGTCATTAATTTAAATTCAACGTAGGCTATAGTACCAATGTTTTGACAACAATGGCCTTCAAGGTTATTACGATAATCATAATAATCATGAAACCTATTTGAACGGTATGAATGAGCAAAATGTATTTTGTTTAAAACATATGAAAAGTATGTTAAAGCATCAACATTTAAATAATCAAAGCGCAACTATAAGGAGAGTGATTTGAACTACGAAGCAAAAAATCGATGGGCGTGAGTGACGGTTTCTCGGGCTGCTTTGGACCGTCAACTTTTTTACAGCGGCGGTATAATTGAAATTAAACTTTTGATTAAAACAGCATCGACCACTGCAGCTTCTTCTCACCGCCGGTGTAGCGCGGTATTTACCCTGGTATAAATATGGCGTTTTCGGTGTGACGAGGGACGCGGGGACCCAGTCTAACACGAGACCCGGACAGCAGCAAAGTTAGTAACAAAAAGTGGATTCAGGCCACATAATATAGGGGAGACCGGGGATGGACGTTACAACATTTACATTTTGAGCCAAAAAAATATATAATGAAAGAACTCAGACACTCCATCTTGGGTATGTGGTTAGCCTATTATGTTTGTTAAAACTGGAGCATACAGAACATGAAAACGTCAAACAACTAATTAACAACTATATAATTAATTAATTAAGGTACATTTTTGTAACAACTTACCCCGCATACGAGGTAAGTTGTTACACCGTTCGGGGTAACTTGTTACCATTCATTTTGTATGTACGGTAGTAAATACTATCTTTTTCTATGAAAAAGATAGTATTTACTTCAGGGGTGTTTTGATCCTCTCGGTCTTCCTTTTATAGGTTCTTGGCATTGTTAACAGTAAACCAGTTATAGCTGTAGGTAAAGCAGAATACACAAATTACATATACAAATATTTATACCTGAAACTTGAAACAAAATTTAGTTTAATATATGTAAATGTAATTGGGGTAGGTTGTTACATTGACAATGGGTAGGTTGTAACAACTTACCCCATAAGGCATTTTACACACAAAACATACTGTAGCACAACCTTGAGACAGGAGTACAGGTCATGGCTAGGGGATATATTAGTGACATACATCTATATAATAATACGGAATCGCCAATTCTTGTATGGAGATGTTTTCCCCTCTCCGCACCTTCGATTTACTTCAAACTTTCTGTGCGGGTGCGTATGGGTTCCACGACGAACCAGTTTATGTTTGATTTATTTTAAATTTGGGTTAGATTTTGTGAAATTCGAGGTTTTTTAGCCCGTTGCTATGTTATTGCTACGCGCCGCGTATACGCTGGACACGCCATTGCGATGGCCGGCGCACCACACACGTAATCGGGTGAGATCGCCAGCGCACGCGTTATTGCGCGGTTACCGGCGCACACGTAATAGTGCAAACCATAAGGTGCACACACGTTAGTGGCGAAAAGTGTAGTTAAAGGAATGGTGTGAGCAAAATATCATCTATGGTAATTTCACTAACGTTTAGGCCTAGGCCTACATGCCTACTGGAGAAATAATTTAATATCAATAGGGCGAAAAATAAAATAAACGGATCGGATGGCTCACAGTGCTGAACTGGGTACAAAGTGATCATGGTGAGATCCCGCCCCCACCAACTATATAAAAGACCCACTATAAAACTTCGCGGACCCTATTCAGTAATACACATGTTCTATTGGAGACTTGACAACTTTTATGGGATGGGGGGGGGGGCGTCATAAAATCTAGGGTCCCGTGACCCCCCCCCCCCCCCCCCCCCCTCCCCTCTTCCGCCGCCTCACTAACTATAAAACTCAAATCCTTGACCTACATGATATGAAACACATGGATTATTAAGGGCACATGGGTACCTGGAGTATGTGGTGGAATATTAAGGGCGCCCGTGATAACTGGATTTCAAGGGTGACCCTTGACACCCCCCTCCTCTTCCGCCGCCTCACTAACTACCCCATTATAAAACTCAAATTCTAGGCATACATAGTATAAATAAATGGATTAGTAAGGGCACATGGGTACCTAAAGTATGTGGTGGAATATTAAGGGCACCTGTGATAACTGAATTTTATAGGAAAGGACCACCTGATCAAAGATACATACATGTGAGGGTTAGTTCATGTCTCGTTATGGATACCTATAATAATATTTAGCGTAGTCTAGGTAGACCTTATTTAGATCCCTGGATTATTACGGGCACCATGGCACTGGTGGGCAGCTGGAGTATCAAGGACATACTCATGCTATTTCATAATAGATCAAGTTCATGACAACTTATATTATAGTACTTCAGCTAGCGAGGACCCGAGCGTAGCGAGGGTACCCGCTAGTGTAGTATATTTACAATAATAACAAGCTATCATTATGCACCTCCAGTTGTTAGAGCTATAACAAAATTGAAATGTTGTCAAAAAGTTACTCAGACAGTACAAAAAAAGTTTTTTTGACTTACTTTTTAGTGGAACATTGGAGAAACCTCACAATTGGTAGTATACCCCTGCTATGTGAAGGCAACATATGGATGTTTTAGCCTGCCCTCTCTTGTTCCAGCTTGTCACACTAGGAGGTGTAACAACTTACCCGTGTAACTTCCATCCCCGTCTCCCCTATAGACCACTTTGCTGAGACACCGTTGTGACGACCACTTTAATGTGGAACGCAACTTTTAAGTGGATCGATCCCGGTCGGACAATTCTACTTATGTCAGTGGGGAGTTGGGGACATGGCCTTATAGAGTCACGGCGTACCAACATTATGCATTGTTTCATATCTCCGATTGCTGAAGGTAACATCTTTTCGTAGTTGAACAATGGCATTGAAGCCCAATTAGCTGCCAATAAGAGCACAAAACGCACCCCGATGAACCTAATTTGATATGATGTTGATTATTCATTTATTTGGCATAATAAGGGACAAACTTGTGCGCAGAATTCGCATGCGAATGTGTTTAGCTGAACGTGACCCTATATTAAACCTGAGACTAAATATTATTTAGGTAAAAGGGAGGATGTGGGAAACTGGTCCGGTTAAGCATTTCATAATATAAAAGATTAACCCTAACACTTTTGAAGGATTTTCCAACGAATTTTTTTTCAAGCAAAAAAAACCACACACAACAAGAGGTGCCACGCCCCGGGGTTTGAACCCACGACCTCTAGGGGGAGCTATGCTGGGCGAGTGTATTCGCCCAGCTATGTAGCCCGGGGCCATTATTTCACCCAAAAACCTCAGCGCGGGTGGAACCGACAGGCTGGGAAATGGGATTTCATGGGGTGCGGGGCTGTAAGGGTTAAAGCTCGTGTAAATATTTATGGAAGTTCTATGAAAATATCACCCATGTAACTGTTTACATAGTAAAATAATTTATAATCAATGTTGAAAAATATCCGTAAAGAAAATGCCAATTACCACTAACTGAAAACTTGAGGATTAGGTTTGAAGTCGGATTCCTTTTGTTTTATATTATAAAACTAGAAATTAGGTTTGAAAAACCTCACTTCCGATTTTATTTTTGGAATTCTTTTGTATTCTATTAAAGAATTAGGTTTTGAAGTCGGATTTCTTTTGTGTTATATTATAAAACTAGGAATTAGGTTTGAAAAACCTCACTTCCGATTTTTTTTTGGATTTCTTTTGTATTCTATTAAAAAAATAGGTTTTAAAGTCGGATTTCTTTTGTTTGATATTATAAAATTAGGAATTAGGTTTGAAAAACCTCACTTCCGATTTATTTTTTTGGATTTCTTTTGTATTCTATTAAAAAATTAGGTTTTGAAGTCGGATTTCTTTTGTTTTATATTATAAAACTAGGAATTAGGTTTGAAAAACCTCACTTCCGATTTTTTTTTGGATTTCTTTTGTATTCTATTAAAAAATTAGGTTTTAAAGTCGGATTTCTTTTGTTTTATATTATAAAACTAGGAATTAGGTTTGAAAAACCTCACTTCCGATTTTTTTGGATTTCTTTTGTATTCTATTAAAAAATTAGGTTTGAAGTCGGATTTCTTTTGTTTTATATTATAAAACTAGGAATTAGGTTTGAAAAACCTCACTTCCGATTTTTTTTGGATTTCTTTTGTAGTCTATTAAAAAATTAGGTTTTGAAGTCGGATTTCTTTTGTTTTATATTATAAAACTAGGAATTCGGTTTGAAAAACCTCACTTCCGATTTTTTTTGGATTTCTTTTGTATTCTATTAAAAAATTAGGTTTTGAAGTCGGATTTCTTTTGTTTCATATTATAAAACTAGGAATTAGGTTTGAAAAACCTCACTTCCGATTTTTTTTGGATTTCTTTTGTATTCTATTAAAAAATTAGGTTTTGAAGTCGGATATCTTTTGTTTTATATTATAAAACTTAGGAATTAGGTTTGAAAAACCTCACTTCCGATTTTTTTGGGATTGCTTTTGTATTCTATTAAAAAATTAGGTTTTGAAGTCGGATTTCTTTTGTTTTATATTATAAAACTAGGAATTACGTTTGAAAAACCTCACTTCCGATTTTTTTTGGATTTCTTTTGTATTCTATTAAAAAATTAGGTTTTGAAGTCGGATTTCTTTTGTTTTATATTATAAAACTAGGAATTAGGTTTGAAAAACCTCACTTCCGATTTTTTTTGGATTTCTTTTGTATTCTATTAAAAAATTAGGTTTTGAAGTCGGATTTCTTTTGTTTATATTATAAAACTAGGAATTAGGTTTGAAAAACCTCACTTCCGATTGTTTTGGATTTCTTTTGTGTTATATTAAAAAATTAGGTTTTGAAGTCGGATTTCTTTTGTTTTATATTATAAAACTAGGAATTAGGTTTTAAAATCCTCACTTCTGATTTTTTTTGGGATTTCTTTTGTATTCTATTAAAAAATTAGGTGTTGAAGTCGGATTTCTTTTGTTTTATGTTATAAAACTAGGAATTAGGTTTGAAAAACCCCACTTCCGATCTTTTTTTGGATTGCTTTTGTATTCTATTAAAAAAATAGGTTTTGAAGTCGGATTTCTTTTGTTTTATATTATAAAACTAGGAATTCGGTTTGAAAAACCTCACTTCCGATTTTTTTTAAATTTCTTTTGTATTCTATTAAAAAATTAGGTTTTGAAGTCGGATTTCTTTTGTTTTATATTATAAAACTAGGAATTAGGTTTGAAAAACCTCACTTCCGATCTTTTTTGGATTTCTTTTGTATTCTATTAAAAATTAGGTTTTGAAGTCGGATTTCTTTTGTTTTATATTATAAAACTAGGAATTAGGTTTGAAAAACCTCACTTCCGATCTTTTTTGGATTTCTTTTGTATTCTATTAAAAAATTAGGTTTTGAAGTCGGATTTCTTTTGTTTTATATTATAAAACTAGGAATTAGGTTTGAAAAACCTCACTTCCGATTTTTTTTGGGATTTCTTTTGTATTCTATTAAAAAATTAGGTTTTGAAATCGGATTTCTTTTGTTTTATATTATAAAACTAGGAATTAGGTTTGAAAAACCTCACTTCCGATTTTTTTTGGATTTCTTTTGTGTTATATTAAAAAATTAGGTTTTGAAGTCGGATTTCTTTTGTTTTATATTATAAAACTAGGAATTAGGTTTGAAAATCCTCACTTCCGATTTGTTTTTGGATTTCTTTTTTATTCTTTTAAAAAATTAGGTGTTGAAGTCGGATTTCTTTTGTTTTATATTATAAAACTAGGAATTAGGTTTGAAAACCCTCACTTCCGATCTTTTTTGGATTTCTTTTGTATTCTATTAAAAAACAAGGTTTTGAAGTCGGATTTCTTTTGTTTTATATTATAAAACTAGGAATTAGGTTTGAAAAACCTCACTTCCGATTTTTTTTGGATTTCTTTTGTGTTATATTAAAAAATTAGGTTTTGAAGTCGGATTTCTTTTGTTTTATATTATAAAACTAGGAATTAGGTTTGAAAATCCTCACTTCCGATTTGTTTTTGGATTTCTTTTTTATTCTTTTAAAAAATTAGGTGTTGAAGTCGGATTTCTTTTGTTTTATATTATAAAACTAGGAATTAGGTTTGAAAACCCTCACTTCCGATCTTTTTTGGATTTCTTTTGTATTCTATTAAAAAACAAGGTTTTGAAGTCGGATTTCTTTTGTTTTATATTATAAAACTAGGAATTAGGTTTGAAAAACCTCACTTCCGATTTTTTTTTGATTTCTTTTGTATTCTATTAAAAAATTAGGTGTTGAAGTCTGATTTCTTTTGTTTTATATTATAAAACTATGAATTAGGTTTGAAAAACCTCAATTCCGATTTTTTTCTGGATTTCTTTTGTATTCTATTAAAAAATTAGGTTTGAAGTCGGATTTCTTTTGTTTTATATTATAAAACTAGGAATTAGGTTTGAAAAACCTCACTTCCGATTTGTTTTGGATTTCTTTTGTGTTCTATTAAAAAATTAGGTTTTGAAGTCGGATTTCTTTTGTTTTATATTATAAAACTAGGAATTAGGTTTGAAAAAACCTTACTTCCGATTTTTTTTTGGATTTCTTTTGTATTCTATTAAACTATTAGGTTTTGAAGTCGGATATCTTTTGTTTTATATTATAAAACTAGGAATTAGGTTTGAAAAACCTCACTTCCGAGTTTTTTTGGATTTCTTTTGTATTCTATTAAAAAATTAGGTTTTAAAGTCGGATTTCTTTTGTTTTATATTATAAAACTAGGAATTAGGTTTGAAAAACCTCACTTCCGATTTTTTTGGATTTCTTTTGTATTCTATTAAAAAATTAGGTTTGAAGTCGGATTTCTTTTGTTTTATATTATAAAACTAGGAATTAGGTTTGAAAAACCTCACTTCCGATTTTTTTTGGATTTCTTTTGTAGTCTATTAAAAAATTAGGTTTTGAAGTCGGATTTCTTTTGTTTTATATTATAAAACTAGGAATTCGGTTTGAAAAACCTCACTTCCGATTTTTTTTGGATTTCTTTTGTATTCTATTAAAAAATTAGGTTTTGAAGTCGGATTTCTTTTGTTTCATATTATAAAACTAGGAATTAGGTTTGAAAAACCTCACTTCCGATTTTTTTTGGATTTCTTTTGTATTCTATTAAAAAATTAGGTTTTGAAGTCGGATATCTTTTGTTTTATATTATAAAACTTAGGAATTAGGTTTGAAAAACCTCACTTCCGATTTTTTTGGGATTGCTTTTGTATTCTATTAAAAAATTAGGTTTTGAAGTCGGATTTCTTTTGTTTTATATTATAAAACTAGGAATTACGTTTGAAAAACCTCACTTCCGATTTTTTTTGGATTTCTTTTGTATTCTATTAAAAAATTAGGTTTTGAAGTCGGATTTCTTTTGTTTTATATTATAAAACTAGGAATTAGGTTTGAAAAACCTCACTTCCGATTTTTTTTGGATTTCTTTTGTATTCTATTAAAAAATTAGGTTTTGAAGTCGGATTTCTTTTGTTTATATTATAAAACTAGGAATTAGGTTTGAAAAACCTCACTTCCGATTGTTTTGGATTTCTTTTGTGTTATATTAAAAAATTAGGTTTTGAAGTCGGATTTCTTTTGTTTTATATTATAAAACTAGGAATTAGGTTTTAAAATCCTCACTTCTGATTTTTTTTGGGATTTCTTTTGTATTCTATTAAAAAATTAGGTGTTGAAGTCGGATTTCTTTTGTTTTATATTATAAAACTAGGAATTAGGTTTGAAAAACCCCACTTCCGATCTTTTTTTGGATTGCTTTTGTATTCTATTAAAAAAATAGGTTTTGAAGTCGGATTTCTTTTGTTTTATATTATAAAACTAGGAATTCGGTTTGAAAAACCTCACTTCCGATTTTTTTTTAATTTCTTTTGTATTCTATTTAAAAATTAGGTTTTGAAGTCGGATTTCTTTTGTTTTATATTATAAAACTAGGAATTAGGTTTGAAAAACCTCACTTCCGATCTTTTTTGGATTTCTTTTGTATTCTATTAAAAATTAGGTTTTGAAGTCGGATTTCTTTTGTTTTATATTATAAAACTAGGAATTAGGTTTGAAAAACCTCACTTCCGATCTTTTTTGGATTTCTTTTGTATTCTATTAAAAAATTAGGTTTTGAAGTCGGATTTCTTTTGTTTTATATTATAAAACTAGGAATTAGGTTTGAAAAACCTCACTTCCGATTTTTTTTTGGATTTCTTTTGTATTCTATTAAAAAATTAGGTTTTGAAATCGGATTTCTTTTGTTTTATATTATAAAACTAGGAATTAGGTTTGAAAAACCTCACTTCCGATTTTTTTTGGATTTCTTTTGTGTTATATTAAAAAATTAGGTTTTGAAGTCGGATTTCTTTTGTTTTATATTATAAAACTAGGAATTAGGTTTGAAAATCCTCACTTCCGATTTGTTTTTGGATTTCTTTTTTATTCTTTTAAAAAATTAGGTGTTGAAGTCGGATTTCTTTTGTTTTATATTATAAAACTAGGAATTAGGTTTGAAAACCCTCACTTCCGATCTTTTTTGGATTTCTTTTGTATTCTATTAAAAAACAAGGTTTTGAAGTCGGATTTCTTTTGTTTTATATTATAAAACTAGGAATTAGGTTTGAAAAACCTCACTTCCGATTTTTTTTGGATTTCTTTTGTATTCTATTAAAAAATTAGGTGTTGAAGTCGGATTTCTTTTGTTTTATATTATAAAACTAGGAATTAGGTTTGAAAAACCTCACTTCCGATTTTTTTCTGGATTTCTTTTGTATTCTATTAAAAAATTAGGTTTTGAAGTCGGATTTCTTTTGTTTTATATTATAAAACTAGGAATTCGGTTTGAAAAACCTCACTTCCGATTTTTTTTGGATTTCTTTTGTATTCTATTAAAAAATTAGGTTTTGAAGTCGGATTTCTTTTGTTTCATATTATAAAACTAGGAATTAGGTTTGAAAAACCTCACTTCCGATTTTTTTTGGATTTCTTTTGTATTCTATTAAAAAATTAGGTTTTGAAGTCGGATATCTTTTGTTTTATATTATAAAACTTAGGAATTAGGTTTGAAAAACCTCACTTCCGATTTTTTTGGGATTGCTTTTGTATTCTATTAAAAAATTAGGTTTTGAAGTCGGATTTCTTTTGTTTTATATTATAAAACTAGGAATTACGTTTGAAAAACCTCACTTCCGATTTTTTTTGGATTTCTTTTGTATTCTATTAAAAAATTAGGTTTTGAAGTCGGATTTCTTTTGTTTTATATTATAAAACTAGGAATTAGGTTTGAAAAACCTCACTTCCGATTTTTTTTGGATTTCTTTTGTATTCTATTAAAAAATTAGGTTTTGAAGTCGGATTTCTTTTGTTTATATTATAAAACTAGGAATTAGGTTTGAAAAACCTCACTTCCGATTGTTTTGGATTTCTTTTGTGTTATATTAAAAAATTAGGTTTTGAAGTCGGATTTCTTTTGTTTTATATTATAAAACTAGGAATTAGGTTTTAAAATCCTCACTTCTGATTTTTTTTGGGATTTCTTTTGTATTCTATTAAAAAATTAGGTGTTGAAGTCGGATTTCTTTTGTTTTATATTATAAAACTAGGAATTAGGTTTGAAAAACCCCACTTCCGATCTTTTTTTGGATTGCTTTTGTATTCTATTAAAAAAATAGGTTTTGAAGTCGGATTTCTTTTGTTTTATATTATAAAACTAGGAATTCGGTTTGAAAAACCTCACTTCCGATTTTTTTTAAATTTCTTTTGTATTCTATTTAAAAATTAGGTTTTGAAGTCGGATTTCTTTTGTTTTATATTATAAAACTAGGAATTAGGTTTGAAAAACCTCACTTCCGATCTTTTTTGGATTTCTTTTGTATTCTATTAAAAATTAGGTTTTGAAGTCGGATTTCTTTTGTTTTATATTATAAAACTAGGAATTAGGTTTGAAAAACCTCACTTCCGATCTTTTTTGGATTTCTTTTGTATTCTATTAAAAAATTAGGTTTTGAAGTCGGATTTCTTTTGTTTTATATTATAAAACTAGGAATTAGGTTTGAAAAACCTCACTTCCGATTTTTTTTTGGATTTCTTTTGTATTCTATTAAAAAATTAGGTTTTGAAATCGGATTTCTTTTGTTTTATATTATAAAACTAGGAATTAGGTTTGAAAAACCTCACTTCCGATTTTTTTTGGATTTCTTTTGTGTTATATTAAAAAATTAGGTTTTGAAGTCGGATTTCTTTTGTTTTATATTATAAAACTAGGAATTAGGTTTGAAAATCCTCACTTCCGATTTGTTTTTGGATTTCTTTTTTATTCTTTTAAAAAATTAGGTGTTGAAGTCGGATTTCTTTTGTTTTATATTATAAAACTAGGAATTAGGTTTGAAAACCCTCACTTCCGATCTTTTTTGGATTTCTTTTGTATTCTATTAAAAAACAAGGTTTTGAAGTCGGATTTCTTTTGTTTTATATTATAAAACTAGGAATTAGGTTTGAAAAACCTCACTTCCGATTTTTTTTGGATTTCTTTTGTATTCTATTAAAAAATTAGGTGTTGAAGTCGGATTTCTTTTGTTTTATATTATAAAACTAGGAATTAGGTTTGAAAAACCTCACTTCCGATTTTTTTCTGGATTTCTTTTGTATTCTATTAAAAAATTAGGTTTGAAGTCGGATTTCTTTTGTTTTATATTATAAAACTAGGAATTAGGTTTGAAAAACCTCACTTCCGATTTTTTTTGGATTTCTTTTGTGTTCTATTAAAAAATTAGGTTTTGAAGTCGGATTTCTTTTGTTTTATATTATAAAACTAGGAATTAGGTTTGAAAAAACCTCACTTCCGATTTTTTTTTGGATTTCTTTTGTATTCTATTAAACTATTAGGTTTTGAAGTCGGATATCTTTTGTTTTATATTATAAAACTAGGAATTAGGTTTGAAAAACCTCACTTCCGATTTTTTTGGATTTCTTTTGTATTCTATTAAAAAATTAGGTTTGAAGTCGGATTTCTTGTGGTTATTAGTGGTGATTCCCGCAGAACTCCTAAAGGAAAGTGATAAAGAAGGCATTAGAGTGATCCACAGACTATGCACCGAGATTTGGAGATCAACTATATGGCCAACGGACTGGAAGAAAGCAGTCTTCCTCCCTCTCCCAACCGCACGATAGCCTTACTTTCACATAGCAGTAGGTTCTACTACATATCATTACAGAAAGGATCCGACAACACCTGGGTCCTGGAGAATAAGTTACCACTGAACAGGCAAGTTTCAGGATGGAATTAAAGTAGACCGTTTGTAGTTTATTTGAGCGAAGTTGGCAATATTTAGCATAAAAAATATATCTAAAATGCACTTTTGTCCAAATTATAATCAATTTAATTGATTTTTCTTAAAAAATGCATTTTTTCCAATTTACGGATAAAACACCAACGGAAATGGTTGGGATTTATTGGGGTTTTTTTTATATCAAAGTGAACAAAAAATCTCTATTGAAATAAATATATGTCAAGTCTTTTAAATTAGAGGGAAATTGTATACTTTAGGTATGTGACTTGTTGTTTTATTAAATTTAGGCGTAGTAACTTCAATATTATCACACGGTGCTTAACCGTGAACATCAGCTGTATTAAACACCTTATTGCGCGGCCACATTTCGAAAACTTATTTTGTCTGCCGTGTGCTAATAAGAACAAGACTATAGTCATCTTGGAAACCAAACTATTTGAATTTAACCGAATATTCTTCCAGAGATCAATTTGTTGCAGGAAATTGACAATCGAACATTTGATAGCGAATATTTTATCATTATCAGCCTGGCGTATTGTCCATTATACAAATATTGAAAGCATGTTTCCATATGGTGCAATGTTGTAATCTCTCAAATTCGACACTCTAATTATTATGACATTATTAAAGTGGCATTGCGAGATTGCCGAGAAAATTGAAATTTAGAAATAAGGAATTGTTTCAATAGATAAGGTACGTAGACACCCTGAAGTGTAATGATTTATGGGGAAACGGTTGAATAACGGCGATATATTGAAATTTGGTTGAAGCAAGTCATGTGTTGAATGATGCTGATAATTTCGATGTGATCTACATCGAAATGACCAAATCGTGCAATTGTACATGAAAGACGGTGAATTAAGGTAAACGGTGTCAGATGGTAGTTAGTATGCCTAAATATTACGTAGGTGCAAAAAACCTGATTTCCAGACAAATTGAAGACGCAATCCCATAAGTATCTCTTAATCACTATTAAAACAACAACAGGCAAATAATATAAACTTTAGAACAGTATCCAAATGTTTATACAAGTTACGCGAATCTTATTTGAGAAAACCAAGAAGAAAATAAAGACTAATAACAACAACTAATTCTCCATAGATCTGATGATGATAATAAAATGAAATAGTTATTACGAAGTTTTATCAATATCTTCTAAAACTGTTCAGTGAGTCAAAGTAGCTTCTCGTGGCTTCATGTGATGCATCGTGTCACAAATATAAGATTTTGACAATGTTTGACAGAACATAAAACAATCTGTGAATGATCCCATTAAAGGAGGTGTCCAGCAAGCACAGCATTGTGCATTACAATTATAATAGTTATACAATGTACTTGCGTAAATTTGAGCACCAATAACCATGACGTCATTGATACCGGGATGAAATTTGATAAAACAATAAAGTGCAACGCTTGTAATTATCGCGATGATGTCACATAAGCGGGTATAGCTTTATAGTATACATTTTGCGTCTTCTATAACTGTATACTTAAAAATATGAGATTTTGACAATGTTTGGCAGAATATAAAACAATCTTTGAATGATCCCATTAAAGGAGGTGTCCATCAATCACAGCATTGTGCATTACAATTATACTAGTTATACAATGTACAATTGAACAACTATTGAACTAACTTATTTCTTTCTCGCCAATTTTAATATTTTTCATACGTTTTGCACGATATCTCAAAACTATAAAACACGCAAACTTGCAATATGGGAACAAACGTAACTCAAAAACGAAGGCCATATAAGCATGTGATTTGGACCAGATGTTAAGCACACAAGGGGCTATGAAACAATGGAGCCCGATTTTTAATATCTGTTTTCAAATTTGAATTACGATACAAAATTACATGATTGGACGGTTCACGGTTGCCATGGCAACCGTATAAAAATCCGGATCCATTGTTCCATGCGCACTATACCGATACATCATCTACCCAAGTGTGGTGTATATGCAACATTTCATTTTCTAGTTACGTTTGTTCCCGTGTTTAGCCAATCAGAGGCCTTGCATGGTAACCATGGCAACCAGATCAAATAACACGCATTTTCTGAAACGTCTTGACCTAAGCTTTAATTTGATATAAGCGGTAGGCCCACGGTAACATTGAGAAAATGTGCTTCCAAAGTTGGTGCAAATCAACCTAGACCGCCCCCCCCCCCCCCCCCCCCCCCCCTTAAACACTGTGATTTTTGCACCCCGGATTTAGGATTTTCAGGAGTCAGGACTGTATGCATATCCTTAGCGTAAGCATGAAAACACGTGTGAGATGTGCATTATTGCACATGTTTCTTCAATAGAGGTTATCCATGTAGCCATTCGCAACTAACCACAAAGGGGAATCGCACCCGGCCTATTCTACACTTTCAATTAAATCAGTGCATGATGTCCAATTCATTGCATTATAACCGTGTTACCAAATTGGCCTATGCATACAGGGTGACCCCAAAAAATGTTAACACTCCGGGCACATAAGATATCTTAAAAGGACAGGCACACACGGGTCTAATCTTGATGTATTATGAAAGCTGAGTAAATAAGCTTTCATTTGCATTTTATTGCGTTCCAATTGGTTATTTAGAACGGGAGATATGCTTCAGCAAACACGAGGAAGCAAAATCGGCTTGGTCCAATCCTCTCAGTATAAAAGTAAAGCTTTTAAAATGCACGAAGCAAGAGGCAACATGATTGTCACACACACACATCAGTTAATCTCTTCTTTGTTCTTTTCAACGCATTCTTTCGATTCTTTTTAAGCTTAAAAGACATAAATAAATATATTCCACATAAATTATATAGGTATTTTGTCATGAGTTCAAGTTCTATACGCTTTTTCCATGTGCAATGGGTAGCTGAGTCAGTAAAGCAGTCTTTAAAATTGAAATTGAAACATTTCATGTTCTTATTTGAAATGGTCCATCCAATTAAATAAATTAACTAATAACTTGCCTGTATCGTTGGATAAATGAGTGAAAAGATTGAATTATATTCAATAATCGATACATTCTAACTTATGATTAAATGTTGCAATGGTATTGTTACATTTGAATTACTGCACAATAATGTTTTTGGCATTCTTACAAGTTCGTAATCATAGTTGTAATTAATGCAAATTGGACCAAGCCGATTTTGCTTCCTCATGTTTGCTGAAGCATATCTCCCGTTCTAAATAACCAATTGGAACGCAATAAAATGCAAATGAAAGCTTATTTACTCAGCTTTCATAATACATCAAGATTAGACCCGTGCCGTTCCTGTCTTTTTAAGATATCTTATGTGCCCGGAGTGTTAACATATTTTGGGGTCACCCTGTATATCATGAAGCAGGTGTGTCCTCTTTCTGAAAATCAACACAGTTATTATTCCTGACAAGATGGCGGCTAATCCGTTACATGGATAACCTCTATCTTTCGTCCTCACTCCTAGTCTAATTTCGTGCAAAAATACAAAGACACATGTCCTATCCTACAAAAACAATATCTGTAATAAATTGGTCTAATAATAAGATCATTTCACAAAGGTCCACTTCTCTTCTGCCTGCTGGATACCCGGGCCGTAAGTGCGTGTTGTGCAACACCGGAATTGATATCCGTGCTTAGCGAGCAGACGAAAGATTTGAATTCTCGATATTTTGGCGCCATCACCATTGCGAATCTTGATTCTTTCTTCTTCGTCTTTTGCTGGTTCTAGTTTGGCCTTCGGGTAAATTGATTTAATCTGTTCAGTTAGAACGTTCAGAATCTGTAATGATGACGTTTAGAAGAAGAAAAAAAGTTGATCAGGTTGAAAACATTACACAAAGGATAAGGACGAAATCCCCATATTTGATGAGATTAAAAGTTAAATTTATCCATTGAACGTTTAACCCAGAGCTGCGTTTAGCCTATTACTGTAAGAAAATATTAGAATTGTAGATCGGCAATGTGCCAACAATTTTTAAAACATCTAGTTTAGCCAAGGTTTTGAGCGATCAAAATGTGTATAGTGTCCTGTATGAATAAGGTCAATTATATACACGTGTATCTTTTAATTCTCTTTTTATTTCTGTAAAATCTTAGGCGAAATATATGTTCCATTTAGACGTTATAGGCCAAAATGCAGTGAATTTCCGCCAAAAATGGTTAACTACCCGAATTGTGTATAGGCCTACTACTCATGGGCAAATTTCATGTCACCTGGTGGTTCTAAAATAAGAACCATTGGAGTTGTTATGCAACTCAAAGTTTGAAATATGACTTTAAGGATGACCCTTCATGTAGAATAGAAACATCAAGTTGAATATCGGGCCGGAAATCGGAACACCTACCTTTAATCAGTCATTCAAATTAATATGTTTTGCTACTTACCAATCAGAGAAACTTTTAAATAGTGTTCAACGGATTATGTCCCTATTTTTATCATAGAGAGTATTTGAACATGTGAAATAATAGTTTTGCTGTTGTGTTTTTTCATTCGGTAAACATTTTCCCAGAATCTTTATATTCATTTATTTGTTACAAATAAACAATGTCCATAATTATTATTATTATAATTACCCCTTTTTCTGCAAAGAGTTGGTACTCAAATTTCTGGGACAAATTCATACAACCGCCCATCAAACTATACTGCACCTCCACATAGTCAGATTCCATAGGAATAGCACCTGCTTTATCATACGATGGCGATAGTACGTTCTGAGTACAAAAATATAATATTTAAGAGAAATGTAATGTACAGATTATATATAACCAAAATTATACAATTATAAAAACCGTATGATATAGATCGTCTTTAAATTATTGTTGTAACTCGTATTACACACAAAGGCAATTCCTTACCTTAGAATATAAACTTTAAATCGTTCAAATCTGTGGTTGAAATAAAATAGTAGCGATTAGAACGTGTCAAATTGTGTATCCTTTGGCCAATAGAATTAATGGCAATCTTATCGTATTTGTCTTCTTTTTCTTTTCATTTTTTTAGAGGGGGGGGGGGGTTCAATGTAAGAGAATGATATAGTTTGGAAAGAAATCTGCTCTGACCAGAAGTTGATAACACATAGAACATGTAATTGCTATCAACAGATATCAGCATTATCTAACAAGTTATTGCCATCAGTAGCGGTAGACAGCAAATGAAACGTCATTACTATCAGCAATAGATAGCATTTTAAACGGGTCATGGCTATCAGCATTAGACAGCTATTACCAGCAGTAGACACCACATAAAACGTGTGGCACATGAAACATGTCTTGGCTATACCAGCATGACTAGCATAAGAGTGATAAGACTGCACATAAAACATGTCTTGGCTACCAGCAGTAAATCTTACTATAATTCACCGTATGTTGTATGTATGTATGTATGTGAGTATGTATGTATCCTGAAAAGGCTTTCTCATTTTGCATTTTAAAGCCGTGAATATTTCACTGATACTAAATAAAGACCGGACACGGGTTATAAGCTATAAATGGCCGAAAACCGTACAGAATTGACCGAGATATGAGCAAAATGATGTCCAATTTAGGCCTTTTCAGCCCGGCTTTTGAGACTAATTTTTACGGGCCATGTTTGTTTTTCTCTGCGTACACTGTAACCATGCAGTCGGCGCGCGGAGCACGTAACGCGTCGCAGTGCGCCATGCAAAATAAACGCGCACACGCACGCACCCCTACACACGCGGGCGGGCACTTGGAGAAATACGCTGCGTCACACGGGGTTGGTTATGGTTTAGGCCTTGGGGTTGAGATACGCCACGGGGCGGGGGCGGAGACGGGAGCGGGCGGAGACGGGAGCGGGCGGGGACGGCTGGGCGGGGACGGCTGGGCGGGCTGGGCGGGCGGGTGGGGGGGGGGGCGGCAGCGGGTCATAAGGTAACGAAATAATGTGGTTTCTGGTAAAACAAAACATGATATGGTGAATCTAAATTACATAACATGGTGTCAGATGTGGGATTTGATACTGTATGTGACACGCGGGTGGACAAATATTGGAGAAATACGCCGCGCTACGGGAGATGGTTAAAGCACGGGTTAAAGTGAGGCCTTGGCGTTGAGATAAGCCACGGGGCGGGCGGGGGCGGTGACGAATGGTGGTTGTGTGTAATGATGTAATGTGGTTTGGGAGGCAGGGGGTTAATGAAGAAATGTGATGCTAAATTGCGTAACGGATATGCCACGGGGCGGGGGCGGGCGGGGGCGTGTGGGGGCGTGCGGGGGCGTGCGGGCCGTGCGGGGCGTTTGGGGCGGGATGGTGACGGTTGGGGTACGGGAGATGGTTAAGGTTTAGGCCTTGGAGTTCAAATATGCCACGGGGCGTGGGCGGGCGGGGGGTCTTTGAATTAAAACAAAAATATTTTAAATATTGTTCTATTCCTATGTGTTTCGTTATAGATTTTCCAACATTTTGTGTTGTTTCATTTGTAGCCTGTAGGTGTTCTATCTGGTAGGCCCTACTCCCTAGCGGGAGAGCCCGTCCGTAGGACGGGCGTCCCGCTAGTCTTACTATAATTCGCCGTATGTTGTATGTATGTATGTATGTATGTATGTGAGTATGTATGTATCCTGAAAAGGCTTTCTCATTTTGCATTTTAAAGCCGTG